>CAJVPP010000456.1:0-32005 GCA_910592005.1 Funneliformis mosseae | reverse complement strand
CTAGCATTTGTGGTTGATGAGTTATAGCCGTTCAAAGGTAACCAATCACACTTGCGTTTCTTTTGGTAGCCACTGTATAAGGCTTATTTAACAAAAACTTAATTAAAAGATAATAATATTATAGTTTTAAATTAGCATGCATAATCATTAGATTTAAATATAATTAAACATATATAAAATAAGTTAGATCTAAAGTTATAATATTTAAATAAACTAATATAAATAAGAAGTATTATAAAAAAAATTTAATAAGCTTAGAATAATATTGAAGTTGAGATTTGTATAAAGCTAATTTAAATAATACTTCAAAAAATTGTAAATATAATTAGCCAAAAAGAAAGTCATATCCAATAGTAAAAAAATATATTTATAAATATATATATTTTTTATTATATTTATAAAAATTTTAAATTATTTAATAAAATTTTAATAAATTTTAATGAAATTATATAAATTAAAAAAAAATAAATATAGTAATTTTAATATAAATTTATATTAGCTAATAGCTACAATTTGAAGCATTTGTATAAGGTATAGCATATGCTTATATAATACTTTTACGTAATTTTAAATGATTAGCAAAAATTTGTACTATATTATTACGTTTCTTTTGATGGCTACTGTAACTTTAAATATTTAATGAAATAATTATTTAATATATTCAAATGATTCAAGTTAATTATAATTTAGATTTAGCAAATAAATATTATGAAAAAATTGTTTTTTCTTTAGATTTAATAGAAGATAAAGAAATCAGAATTATTTGCAAAAAAGAATCAGTTGTTTTTATATAAAAAGATAGAATTATTAGAGCAATAATATGTAATTTATTTTGATACTAAATAAAATATACAATAAATATATATCTTAACTTAAATATAAAAAGATCATAATAGTTTAGAAAAAATAGTTAGTCATAATTTAAACTAAAACATTTATCTTCATTTGTAAATGAATATGTTTATAAAGAAAAAATATTTTTTTAATTCAGAAGCATAAAAAATTTATGATAAAAATAGTAATACTTTAATAAAATAATTATATATAACAGCTAAATAATATATATATCTTAGAGTATAATATCATATTATGAATTTAAAATAATGTAAATTTAGAAAATGATAAACTTATAAGTGTATAATTTTATATAGAAAATTATAAAGCTTTTAGATATAAAGATAATGACTAATCAGATATAACTATTTATAATAAAGGTAATATTAAAAAAGAATATTTTTTTATTATAAATATAATATTATTATTAAGATGATATCAAATTCTATATAATATTGGTTAACACAAACTATATATAATACAGCTAAACTTATATTAAATTAAAATACAATATGATATACTGCAATTATTACTTTAACTAAAGAAATAATTAAAGCTATTAAAAAAGAATAATGTAAAGAATAGATTAATAATAATTTTTAAATAAAATATTTTACTAAAATTTGATTTATATTTTAAGTTTTAAAATTTTAAATAATCTTTATATATTTTTATAATAAAATTTTTTTTATTTAATTATTATATGTTTATTGCTATATTATAAATTATTGATTTTATCAATAGAAATAAAGATCTTTGTGAATTGAATTATTGTAAATTTTGTTATTTGGATAAAAAGTTGATAAAGTTAAATTTGAGATTGAATAAGAATAAAAAATTTAATTAAGGTATTAGTTTAATAAATAAGAAAATGGAAAATTATTAATCATATAGAAAATTAAAATTATAAAATTTCAAATAAAATTTACCTTCTATAAAGATAAAAGAAACAGAAAATTGATATATTTATAAAGCATAAATTTGTTTAAATATTAAATTTTAAATTAAATTTGTATTTACCATTTTTTTTATTGAAACTTTAGTTTTTTTTTCTTTTCTTATAAAAAAAAAAATAAATTTAGTAAAACAAAATAAATAATAATTAAACTTTAATAATAAATATAATATTATATTAGAACTTTAAATAATTCAAATATAATTTATATTAGAATTTATATAAAATTTATATTTTAATTCTAGAATTTTCAAAATTCATTATTATATAAACTAATATATTTAAATTAACCAGTAATTGAATTTTAATAATTTTAGTTTTTTTAGAATTATTTCAATAAAAGGAATCTTATGATACTAATATTATATTTCTAGCATTAATATTGAATAAATTATTATAAAAAATGTATTTTACTATACATCATTTATAAGTTAAATGAAAGATACTTAGAATTCTATCATATTTCTTTGTAAATTTCTTTGTTTTTAAATACATTATTATTTAATTTATTATTTATATAAATTAGAAATTAATTTTTATTAATTAATTATAATTTTAAATTAAATTACAAATTTGAACATTCTTTTTTTAGATGACAAATTACATTACATTTTATTTTAACTTTTTACATAAATAATATAAAGTATTATTGTCAACTTTTGATATAGCGAACTCTTGATATAATGAATTTTTTGAATAAATATAATAAAAATACTCTTGTTATAGTGAATTGGCCAATCAAATCTCTTAAAACTTTTACTATAGCCTTATAGCAAAGTTGAGGTCTAGAAAATAGAGTTCATTATAATAAGTATTGACTATACAGGTTATTTTAAGATATTTATAAGTTATTTTAAATTATTTTCAGTAATATGTAATTGAATTTGTATTTCAGTTTGTAAATTAGATTATAATCTTGCAGGTTTTCTAAAAAAATCAGCTTTCTTGATATTTCTTTTAATTTAAAAATATATATATTTAATATTTCTAAATATCTAATTAAATAAGAAATATTTAAAACTCTAAATTAATATTCTAATTAATATTTTTATTTTTAACAAAACTAATTATTTTATAAGGTAAATGAATTCTATTTATTTTATCTTTATTTTCTTTTGAAATCTTTATTTTACAATATCTTCAATTTTATATTTATTAATTTTAAAGTTATTAATATTATTTCTTTCATGTTAGTAATATAAAATAAGATTACCTTTAACATTTTTTATATATAAACATATGATAATAATTACACATTCAATTATCCTGCTAAAATATCCTAAATATAATAATAATTATTATATTTAATTATAAAATCATAAATTAAATTATACATGTTTTTAAATTACCTATAATTACTTATTAAATTGTGATTTAATTTCTCTTTCTTTTTCATTATTATTTTTATAATCATTAAGTTTTAATCAATTAAAAAGTTTATATTTCAAAATATTTAATTTATTAATTAAATACATTTGAAAATTTTTTTAATAAATTAATATATTTTAATATTATAAGTATTTTCTTTTTATAATAAGAGGTTATAAACTTTTATTATATCTAAATAATCCTAAATATGATTCATTAATTTATTTTTAAGATATAGAATTTACTTAACTTTCACAATAAAAAATTTTATGGTCATTATTAGAAGTAAAATTTTTAATTTTAGTTATATTTAAATATTTATTTATATTAATTATAAAATTATTATAATTATTTATTTACTTATTTTTTTATTTTTAATAATAATTATATAATTATTTAATATTTTCTTATTTTCTTCCATTAAATTAGTGTTAATTTTTTTTTTCTTCTTATTTTTATTAATTATAGGTGATTCCTATATATATATAAATAAATTATTTTTTAATTTTAAATTTTAAATTTTAAATTTTACAATATAATTTTAATTACTTACAAAATAAGATTTACTTGATATTTGTAAGAAATATTATCAAAATAAATTTGAAAAATAATAAATTTAAATATTATAATATATATTATTATTTGATTATTTAGTTTTTAATAATTAATTATTTTAAAATTATTATTTAAATTAATAAATAATTTTTTATTAAAATTAAAAAATACCATATTATTATTAAAATATATAATTGATATTATTGATAATATTAGTGTAGTTAATATTATCAGTATAATTAAAATTTAGTAAAATAATATATTTAAATTAATTAAATATTATAGATTCTATAATAGAAAGGAAGGAAATTACAAAAAAAAATTTTTTTTTGCTTTATAAGCTAAATATTATTTTTTTAATAAAATAAAATCAGATTTAACATTAACTTAAAAAAAATTTTTTTAGTAGTTTCTTTTCTTTCTATTGTAAAAAAACCTATTTATTTAATAATTACCTAAATATTATCATCTAAATTTTAAATATTATCTAAATTATTTATTTCTTGTTAAATATAAAATTTTATCTTCATTTAATATATTATTATTTTATTCAAATAATATATTAAGTTAAATTAAATTAAATTATTTATAGGTTTTTATTTATATACTAATTTATATAAAGTTTTTTGATAGATTTACAAATAGAATTATACATACTTCATAAAGTTAATTTTAATACTACTATTTATTTAATAGTCTGATTTTGTTTGATTAAAATATAATTAATATACTATAATAAAGGAAATCAGTACTATAGTAAAAAATTTAGCATAATTTTATTAGTTTAAATCAGATTTATAGACTTTTGACTGACAAAAAAATATAATTTATAAGTAATTTGTGTAATACTAATAATTAGCTATTATTATATACTTTATTATTAACTTATAAAATACTAATATTAATATTAAAAGTAAAAAATTAGATAAAAAATAAGGTAGAGAAGAAATTTACCTTAAAAAATAAAGGTTATTTAAATAGTTTTTCAAAAAAAAGATTCAGATTGATCAGTTTATCATATTGATATAGTGTATAAAGAAATTTTTTTTTTTTCTTATATTATATATTATATATTTTTATTATTAATTATTTTATTTAATTAATAATAAATTAATTAATTCATAATTATTGATTAATAATTTATTTTTTTTTTAATTTATAATTTTATAGGTTAGATCAGTAAATTACCATTTTAATTTTTATAGTAATAAGTAAGATAGGTAACTTTTTTATTATTTTACTTATTTTTTTGATTATTAATCAAAATCTAATGGCTTTTTTTTTTGATTTTGATTAAGACTATTCTGTCCTTTTAGATATATTACATTTAGTTTATTATAGCAATATAATCAAATATGTAATAAATTTTATTTTTATTACTAGCAATTTTACTCAAATAATATTTCAGATTTTATAAACAATAAGTTTTCAGTATATTAAAAATTATGATTATTATTATTAATAATTAAATAATAAAAATAAATAAAACTAAACAAAAAAATTAAAATTAAAAATTATAAAAAAATTTAAAAAAAAGATTAAGAGTAAAAAAATATAAAAAAATTAAAAATTAAAAATTTTGAAATTAATATTAAAGAAAAAAATAAAATTGATAAAAAATAAATTAAAAAACAAAATAAAAAACAAATAAAAAATTAAAAATAAAAATAAATAAAAAAAATAAAATTAAAAATAATAAATTAAAATTAAAAATTAAAAAAATGAAATTAAACTAATAATAAAAATAATAAAAATCTAAAAAAAAGAAAAATAAAGAAAGAAAATGAATAAAAAAAAATAAAAAAATATAAAATAAATAAAAAATAAAAAAAAATCTAATTAAAATAAAATTAAAAAGATCATAGAAGAAGATAAAAATAAAAAAAATTAAAATTAAAAAATAAAAAAAGAAATTAAAAAGTTCTTAAGAAAGGTAAAAAATATAATAAAAAAAATTAAAAAATTAAATAAAAAGATTATGAGAAGAAAAGTGATAGAAAAATAAAATTAAAATAAATAAAAAAATCAGAAAAGAAAATAAAAACAATGAAATAATTAAATAAAAAGATCAAATATGATTTTTTTAATAATTTAATAAAAAATATTTAAAATTTCCATTATATTTAGATTAAATAAATAAAATCCATCTAAAATAATAAAATTTGATGTTAAATTAAATAATTTAATAATTATTTATACTCTTAATAAAAAAACTTTTGTAATAATTAGTTTTTCTTTAATTTTTTTATTAAAATGTTTATAAAGTAAACAAATTATACATTTTAAATAAAATAAAACTATTAAATCTTGTTTTATATTAGTCTATTTAGTTTTAAAATGTGTATATATATTATTAATACGACTGTAAAATACAAAATTCTTTTTCATATTTTTTTTTTTGATTAAAATTAGTAATAATATAATTTAATCCTAATTTTATTCCATAGATTTTTTAGTACAATTATAGGAATTTTACATATAATATAATTATTACTAATAAGTTTTAATGCAAAATTATTTCTAATCTAAGAGAATCATATAATAAACTATCACTATTTTCAAGTAAAATGTTTGAATTATATTATTATAAGTTACTTCATTAATAAATGCCTTTTTTTAAATCTTGCATTAAGATAGTCAGTATATTGTTGAACTAATATATTGTAATCAGATTTAGAAATAATTTTTTGTTTAAAAATATGTTCTTGATTAATAACTATAGCAGAAGTTAATAAAGTTTGAGACATATTTATTTTTTTAAAATGATATAAAATGAAGGTAAATGTGAATGTAAAATTTTGGTGATTTATATATTTGAAAAATCTATTATATTAAACAATAAATTTATAAAATAAAATAAATACTATAAAATTAATATCTGAAGAAATTTAAAATATATTAATAAATAAGCCTATATAAGTCTAAATTTTGAAACTTAATTCGGCCTAAATTTTAAATGAATTATTAAATTAGTCCAATACAGTCTGAACTTAAATTCATGTCTTAAAATATTTTGCTCAGCCTAATAATATAATTACTAAAATCGATCTAGTATAATTAATTTAAGATGCGAAATTTAATAATTCAGTAATATTATTTATTTTGTAAATTTTATAAATACTAAAAAAAGTAATATATTTGTTTATTTAGAAATTTTTATTGTAAATAAAAACTAAAAAAATTATTGAAGTTTATATGTGAATCAATAATTTTATTAAATATAACCAAACTTCACTTTTTTTTGACAAAAAAATAAATAATATATTTCAATAATGCAATGTAACAAAATAAAAAAAAATGATTGACATTTTTGGGGTAGATGGAAAACCGGTACGGTACGGTACGCAATGAAATTTTTGTAAAATTATTTTTATTTATTACTTATTTTATAAATACAACGAATTTTGATATTTTTTATAATATTAAAAAAAAAATCATTATATCACATTTTACTAATTAAATGCCATATCCGCGGAAATCTTTTTTTTTATTTTTATTTTATTTTCATTTTTTCTATTCTTTTTATTTATTTTTTTGAAAAAAACGAAAAAGAAAAAAATCTAAAATAAAAAAAGAAAAAGAAAAAAGAAATAAAAAAAAAGTAAAAAAGAAACGAATTGCAAAAAAATAAATGAACGAAAAAGTAAATGAAAAAATATTAAAAAAAAACAAATGAAATGAAAAAAAAAATAAATAAATGAAATACAAAATAAAATAAAAAAAAAAAAAAAAAGAATAAAAAAAAGGAAACTAAACGGAACTAAACAAAAAAGAAAAAAAAAAATTACAAAATTACTGATCTGCATAATCGTACCGTACTGTACCGGTTTTCCATATATACTCGACATTTTTGCATATTTCATTATAAAATACAATTAGCAGATAAATTTTAATTGAATACTAAAATTTATAAAAGATTTAAACTTGTACTTTTGAACTAAGGTTTCCGTTTGAAATATAAATTTCATTTTAAAATAATTTCAAACGAATATCGAAAATCATTTCGAAAAGAATATATAAAAAAAAAAAAAAAATTACGAAAAAAAAAAAAAATTAAAAAAAAATAATACCATCAAAAAAAATTTAAATCGATAAGAATTGATTGATTTTGATATTCGAAATCCGATATTCGAAATCAATTTCGATATCTCGATATTCAAATATTATTTATGTATTTTCGAATATTTGAATTTTATTTATTTATAAACAAATATTCGAATATACTATTTTCAAACGGAAACCCTACTTTGAACTGAACCTGATCTGAAATTTCTAAACTTATGATTTGTTGGCTTGGACTTAGCCCAGTACCTGGGTTTAACATTGAATTCGGCCTATTGCAGGTTAAACTTTGTACATTTATAGATCTGCCTAAGTCGAAATTTTGAAGCCCGGACTTTAAACCAAGAATTAAAATGCCGGCCTGACCCAGCCTGGGTTAAATTTGTGTATTAAAATGTCAGCCTGTCTTAATTATATTTATTAAAAATTTGTGACTTTTTTTATTAAATTCAGGTACATTTATTTATTAAATTTTAATTTACTTATATTTATTAAATTTTTTGGCTTTAAGACATAAATAAGCCACAAAATTTAAAAAAATTAAATATCACAATATTAATAAATAAAATGTTATGAAATATAAATGCTATAAATTTTAGGTACTAAATTATTTTTGAACAAAATAAAAGATTAATATATTCAAATTAAATAATTTTTTATAAATTAAGAATTTATTTATTGATAGAAATTGGAGAAAATGATTTAATAAAATATAAAAATAAATTGTATAAAATAAATAAGTTATTTTAATAAGAATTTCAATTAAAGTTTAGGAAAATCGTAAGATTAAACAATTTTGGATTTTCATTTACTTAAATGTTGAATGAGTAAAAAAGTGATTTTCTTATACGTTGAATGAAAAGAAAAGAAGAACTTTGATACCGAAATAGTTTAAAGGCATTTGGTCTCCCTGGCATTTTGTAATTTTTTCAAGGGTTAGAAACTATATAAGGTCTCTGAATTTCGACAAGGAAAAAAATTATTTCACTATGAAGCAAAGTTTATTATACATCCTTATACATTTTTCATCGGCAGTTATTGCAGATTGGATCACCGTCGAACATGATTATAAAATGTGCGACCAGAACATACCTTCTGATCTTGCGGCGTTCCATCTTGACGATGCTGGCGTTATTTATTCGGCGTCCCTTTTTATCAGTGATGTTCAAATTTTAAAGCATGAGCCACCCTTAACAACTGTAAACGTCACTATGGTGGGATGTACCAATGATTGTAACTTTAGCTTTACGGTGAAAATAAACAGAGATGATCTCTCAGTATCGTCGTATCCCATAAAAGACTATAATAACTACAAATGTCTTTTAAGTAATTACACGATGAACCTTATTCCGACCCCTAAAATTACATATAAGGGACCCAACCCTGATTCGAATCATGTATTCCCAACTGATCTAACTGCAAAGTATTGCAGTGAAGGCAAACACCCAGATAAACCCGGATGGATAATTAATCAAACAGACCATATAGCTGAATGCATCGATCATTTGACTGGTAATGAAGTTGGAACATATGCTGCATCTCTTCAGTTCGGTTCAGGAAGCTCGTTCCGTCCTGATAATTATGATGTTGCTACATATCACATGATTAATTCGGCAAACAAGCTATTCAATTATTGGGAGAGACACCATCGAGGGTTTCACGATGCCCTTAGTGAACTAAGTGTTAAAATAACTCCCAATAATCTAAAAGAATTGGTCCCACCGACGCCTCCACCGCCTAAAAGAAACTTGCTCAAAGAGATTTTAATGCCCGTAAGCATTTTCGTTGTTTCACTTGCACTTGGTATAGCTGGATTATATATCGGCGTTGCCGCAGGATGGTTAGGGATCGTGGACACCATCACCGAAATCTCTGCCGATATTGGTGCTGCAGAAGATGTTGTAGCAACAACAGCTGAAGAAACAACAGCTGAAGCAACGGCAGCCAGAGAAGCAGCGATAGCTTATAAAGATAGACAGCTAACAAAATGGGCCCAATGGTGGAAAGATACTACAGGCGAGACCGTAAAATTTGATGACGAATTTGTTTCATCATACTATGCAAGAGAAGGAAATCCGGATATG
Source organism: Funneliformis mosseae (assembly GCA_910592005.1). NCBI lineage: Eukaryota > Fungi > Glomeromycota > Glomeromycetes > Glomerales > Glomeraceae > Funneliformis > Funneliformis mosseae. The sequence continues at coordinate 22,147 of CAJVPP010000456.1, read as the reverse complement.
GAGGAAATCTTAAAAGCTATCGGTAAGGCTTCTAAACTCGGAAAGAGGGATACAGAGCCGGTTAAACATTTAGGATTGTTTAAGGCTAACTTGGTGAATGCATACTTCCTTCCGAGTTTAATGGACAATGTTCATCAATCATTTACCGGCAATAATCAAACATATTCAGATATTTCATCATATCTATCAGCCGCAAGTGAAAATCTCCAATTTCATTTTGAAGATACATTACACAACAATTTTTTTGCTGCAAACAAGTCAATATTAGCTAGTTTTACCGTAAATCAAAGGATGAATAATGGTGAATTACTTGACAATGATGAAGACGTATATAATTCTATTAAACAAAATACATATAACATTATGTCGGCATCAATGATAAGCTCTACATTAAGAAGTTTGGATGTTGAAATATGTGACCCAAAACCTTCATTTTGCGGACAATCTTGTCATTCTGGTCATATTTATTGTCCGGTAGTCGGAAATCATACTAATAGCTGTGTAATAGCTGCCGTAGATAGCCAATTAAAAGAACTTAACTTTCTTCGAAATACCTCTGATATATGTTCAAATGATAAAAGAACTGGTTGGAATATAAATCATAATTCCAATTGTAATATTAATCAATTCAAATGCCAATAATAAGGTCGCAAATTACTCAATATTCATTTAAAAAAAACTAACAATTGATGAATTTGAGATTTAGTGAAGAATTTGTTATATTATTTACAAGCTATTGTTTATTTAAATGATTTAACTTCTAATATACAAATTAAAATAATTATATAAGAAATTCATTTTAAAACATTTATATTTCTCTTTTTATCATAATAAAAAATATGTTTATGTACTTTTTTATAATCTAAAATTATTGTTTATAGAAAACGAAATGATGATCGAAAATGAATTTTAAAATATAATTATAACTTATCAAATGTTATTTTCTTTACTAAAAACAAAAAATGAAAATGAAATGTTGAATTTCCAATTTACATCTATTTTATAAATTTTATTCTTTTAGTTTTAAACTTCAATGGAAGGCCTGTGCTAATATAAAATAAAGATTCATATAGGTAAATATAACTAACTGAAAAACTTCTATTAAATGGTATACAGCTCGACTATTTGATTGCGATATTTAGCTTTCATAAATCGGCACAATTTGTCGAATTGGTATGTGAAAGGTTTTTAGTCAAAGATTTCCATAATACAACATGTCTCATGTCATTTTGTATATCTCTATCGAGTATTCTAGATAAACCTCGTAGAGGGATGGAATAAATTCTGATACTTAGAATCGATTTGAGAATCGATATAATCACGATTATCGTTTCTCAAGATTTGACTCTAAGGTTCGAATTTCAATTTCAAATATAATCGATCGATCCATTGAGTTTTGTGTTTGAGAACACTCTAAATAGATTAAATTTGAAAATAAAATAAAATAATTAAATTAAAAAATAGGGATACATATGCAATTAAAAAAAAAATATTAAAAAATATTAAAATTTAAAAAAAATTAAATATTAGAACCTGCAATTAAAAAAAAATTTTTTTTAAAAAAACTTTTCTCAGCGATTTTTTGATTTTTTTTTTTAATTTTTAATACTGTACCAGTTTTGGCCATAGTATGATCATACCGCCATTTTTTAATAAATTTTAATTTAATTTTTTTCGGAACTATTATTTTATTTTAATTCTAAACTAAACCAAAGAATTGCGAGTGGATACTTGTGATCACTGGAAATCTACTATAATTTTTCTTTTTAACCAAATGATCGATAACAAATAAATTACATTTCGCAAATTTTTAAAAAAAACTTTCGTTCTTTCTAATCTTAACAATTTGTATTCCTTTTATTAAAAATTTTACTTTTTTTGTTTTAATACCATCAATCATAAATAAAATGATAGATAATAGTTTAATAGCTCTAGCAACAATATTGATGAATTTTTGATCCAACTAAAATAAATAAAAAAATGCATTTCAACATAAAAATATTAAATAAATGACAAAATTATAATTTTTCAAAAAAAAAATAAAATTGCACCGTTTAAATCACGTCACAATAGAATCATAAATGTATTTTATTCATGAAATTAATATTACAATTAGAGTTTGCGGTTTGCGAGGGACTTCGTCCCCGTTTAGCATTAGGTGATTGATTGCGTATATAGTTGCCTGGCAAAATTCTCGGGTTTCGACGGGTCATTGGCAAAACTGTAATAAAACCTTATTTGCAAACCCGTCGAAAACTCGAAACCATAATAAAATCCCGTCAATAGTCAAAACTATATTATATACTTATTAACAAATCCGTCGAATGAGTTTTGCCAGTCAACTATAATTGCGTAATCAGTTCAATTAAAACTTTAAATAAAAATATAAACCAAATTTTCTGAAAACATTTAATTGTAATGATAAAAAGAAGTTTAATTTTTATTAATTAAATTTTTCTAATTTAATTTTTCGTTTCAGTTAATTTTTTTTTAATTATTTATATTAATTTTTATTTTAAAAATTAATTTTTTGTTTTTCATAGTTAATTTTTTTTCGGTTATACATTTTTCTATTTTTCTATTTTTTTTTTTTTTTTTTAATATCCGCGATTTCATTAATTGATTTTTAAAAAATAAAATTAATTAACATAAAAAACCGTGGATATTAATTAAAATCTATTATTTGAATTTTAAATATTAGTTTTTTTAAAATCTTTTTTAATGCTCGCAATTTTTTTTTCGGATTTTTTTTTTTCAGTTTTAATTGATTTTCGGATTTAATAATAATATCGCGATTAAATTAATGGTTTTTGTTTTTTTTTTTTAATAATTTAGTTGTTTCTTGTTAAAGTATTTAAAATTATTTTTATTTAATCTTTTTAATACCCGCGAATTTTTTTTTTAATTTATTAATTTTTAATTTAATTTATTTTTTATTTTTGTCGATTTATTATTTTGATATTTAATTTTAATTTTTTAGTAATTTAATAACACAAATTATAATTTACATACTAAAGAATTTTTTATAATACAAATATAAAGAAATGAAATGAAATACTATATCTTCAAAAAAATAAGGAAATAAATTTAAAATACGATAACACAACACAAAAGTGCTACAGGAAAACTTAAATCACATTTATTCTAATGATGATAAACTTCAAATTTGAGGTACGCCAAAGAACAAATTAAGCAAAAAAAAAAAGTGAATAAATGCATCAAAAATTCACATCATCAAAAAGTAAACCTTCGTCAAATAAAAAGAAATATTTATTTTTATTTTTAGAATTTTCCTTTAACAAAGTTATTTTTTTTTTAGAATTACAAATTAATTTAAGAGATCAATTACAATTGGATAAATTATATAAATTATTCATTTTTTTTCTTTTCGAGTTGGAAAGTCGATTGACACAAAACAAATCAACATTTTACCGAATCTATTCTCACAAAAAAATTTAGATTTTGCGTTCTATGTTATGTCTATAAACGTAACATTTCCAATAAAAGTATTTCATATAAAAAAAATCATAATTATGATTTTGTTACATTGAATATAAATTCAGAGAAACCATAATTTCGTATGTAAAGTTTTGCAGATCATTTTGACGGAACCAAGTTGGCAGGATGACATGATGTCATAATAATTATTTTTTTTATAAATACAAACTGGAAATCCTTAAACTGCTAAATATACCATGCTCGCCCTTCTTGTATTTGCATACTCACGCCTTAAAAATCTTTTTTTAATCTCTTCGCGATATTTTCGCTTTTGCCATTTGAGTATTATTTTCATATTTGTAATTTAATTTATTTTTTTTTTAATTTCCGTATTGCGCAGTTTTAATTAAATAGAATTTTGTTGATTGGCATTTATTTAGTTTAATATATTGACATTGCGAAAGTGTAGAGCGCCGACATTGAGGCAATAATGATTAATTTTATATTTTTAAATAAATTTAGCATCAACCTTACTTCAATTTTTACTCAATAAAAACACACTTTTTTTTATAAAAAAAAAATGAAAATCAAAATGATCAATTGAAAGAATATTGGTTAATATTTTAATATGCTGATGGCAGTGCGCTTAGAAGTTATTTGTAAGATATTTTCATAAGCTTACTTATAAAGACAAGGATAACTTTGCATTCCAGTTAGCTAGCGATGTGTGATGTTTACATGAAGAAGGAATTGTGCATCGTGATTTGGTAATCTTATGTTTATTATAGCAATGCCATTTATTATTTAATAATTAATTTTTTTTATATGAATAACATTCCAGCAATACATATATTAATTTGTCAAAGCGTGCTGATTTTGGATTATCGAAAGAATTGAAATATTAACTAATCAGTTGAGACTTTTAGTGTAATTCCTTATGCTGATCCAAATGTTTTAATAATCCACTAGGATTTGATTTTCACTGCGGGTAACATCGTCACCCACCTTTTTTTTTTATATTTTAATAAAAATAATTTTATAGGTAATTTAGTTTCTGATATTTTTTATTTTATCCCTAGAGAAAAAAATCGTCTGCAGAAAAGAAAAAAAAGAAAAAAAGGAATTAGTAAAAAAAAAAACCGTCATGGCAAAGGTGAGTTTATTGATTTTTTTTTCTTTCTTCTTTTTATTTGCATTGTGTCAGATTACTAACTAACCTTTATTATTTTTTTATCTTTTATCTTTTGTTTTATCTAGGGCGGATAGTTAGTCTAATTCAGATCTTTATCGGTTTGATCAGTCCATCGCAGCAAAGGTGAGTTTTATTTTTTTTTTTTGAATAATTATATTATTTATTTTTATTTAAAGTATTAAAACTCCCTTTATATTTATTTTGTTTTTAAAATCAATTTACAAATATTTTTTATTTAGCTTGATTTAGGAAAGCTCAATCAGTCTGTCACGATTAAAGTTGCTGGACGAAACCTAGAGGTTTTGCAAGTCGTCTAAATGGAAAAAGGTAAAATTTAGCGAAATTATATTAAAACCTTATTAAAAAATCTGCGAAATTCTGGAAAAGGTAAAACTATATCAAAGCTTATAAAAATGCGAAACTATATCAAAACCTTAGTAAAAAATTAGCGAAACTATAGTTTAGACGTTTTGCTAAATCCAATATGAGTTTAGACAAGCAACCTTAGTCAAGATGAAGGTGAGTGATTATCTTTTTTTTTTATTTTTTTTGTATTGATTGGGATTACTAATTCCGTTTTTTTATTTTTTTTCTATTCTCTAGAGGTGATTTCTTTTTTTAGATTCAGATTGGGCAGTTTGTCACGATGGTTCAGGTGTGGGATAATTTGATCTTTTTTTTGTTATTATTTTTGTCTTTTCTTTGTTTATTTATCTTTTATATAGTTTATTAATATTTTTTTATTTTTATATTGTTTTATTAATTTTTTTTTTTTAGTTTTCGTGCGATCAGTTCAGTGCGATCCATCACGCAAAGGTAAGTGATCAGATTTTATTATTATTATTTTTTTTCCCTTCTATTTTCTACATTGTCTTAATTAATATTTTTTTTCTTTTTCTCTTTCCTAGATTAGTTCTGTGCAATGGTCTGTCACAATAAGGTAAGTGACCAGATTTTTTTTTTATTTTATTTTTTTCCTTCTGTTTTCTATATCATCTTAATTAATATTTTTTTCTTTTAATCTCTTTCCTAGCTTTCGTGCAATCAGTTCTGTATGATTAATCTGTCACAGCAAGCGAATTTTTTTATTTTATTATTTTTTTCCTTCTGTTTTCTACATCGTCTTAATTATAAATATTTTTTTCTTTTTTTCTCTTTCTTAGCTTGCGATCGGTTCAGTACGATCAGTCTGGTATGGCTAAGGTAAGCATTTTTTTTTGTATTGTATCAGATTACTAATCTTTTTTTTATTTTATTTTTTTGTTTAGACAATTTTAGGCTTAGATTCAAATTTTGATTGGATTTTTGGGTAAAGGTAAGTTGCGAATTTGTATTTTTTTAACATTATTTTGGATTACTAATTGTTTTGTCTTTTTAATTAATCAATCAAATTAGTGATCAATTGTGCCTTATCTACCCTTAAAAGTTAAGCTTAAATTTATATATATTTTTTTTTGATTTAATAAAAGGTATTGATCAGCTTTATCATATAGATCCTTTTTTTATAATATCTAATAATTTATATTATACAAATCGATTTTAATTTTTTAAAGGCTAGACTAGAAATATAAAATTTTGTAAACAAAATACAGATATTTTTATTTGATATATAAAGAACTTCTGTTTCATTAAAACATTACAGTAAAATAGTATACAGAAATAGTATAATAAAATACTGAAACAGTATAATGAAATACTGAAATAGTATAACGAATACAGTAATAATATTTTCTTAAAAATGGCATCAAGATTTTTTGAAAATCTTTCCCTTTTTAATATATTACAAGGCAATGATCAGCGGCAATATGAACATAATTTTTCTTTTAAGTCAATTTCAACCAAAATGTATAAATTTATTAAAACAAATAATTTTATATAATTCAATAGAAATCCTTTATATAAATTTAGAGAATGACAATGTGAGTGATTAAAATAAACTATATTTGATATCGGCAGTGAGGTAATTATTTTTTTATATTTTTTAATTATATTAATATATAATTTAATTTTTTATAATTATTATAATAATTTGAGATATTGAATACTTTTTTGAATTTAAAAAATATCAGCTACCAAAAGAAGTACTTTTAATTATTTTTTAAATAAAATACCTTATCGCAGTTTAGTCTATATCTATAAAAAGTAATTATTTATAAAATAAAAATGAACATCTTTTTACCTTTATTTTTAATAATCTAAGTTTCAATTAATATCTATAAAAGGTAAGCTCTTTATTTTTATTAAAATAAAAACAAAGAAATTATTGTAATCTTCATTATTAAAATAATTCAAGAAAGTGAAAGTGATTCTAAATATGAAGATAAAACAAATATTCAATTAAAAAATATTTGTTTAATAGTATAAGAAATTAGTAATAATATAATTTCTGATAATTCAAATATTGTAATAGTTGATGATATAGAAATTATTAATAAATCTTCATCAAAAAAGAAAACAATTCTTCAATTAAAAATAAAAAATCTAAAATAAGTTAGATATAGAAATTTTCATAATTATTAAAGATAATACTGAAACTTTTTGTTAAATTAAAAGTTAAAAAAAATACTTGTATAGTGTAGTTCTCCAAATTCAATAAAAACAAATTGTCAAGTACTTATAATATTACTAAAGTTATTGTAATAAAATGCAATTAAAAAAAATTAATATACAATTCTCAATAATCTGATGAAATAAAACTATATCATTCTTCTAAACTAAAATCTTTAATTAAAAATATTATTGTATTTGTTATTAGTATATAATAACATTTAAGTATTATAAAGGACCCTAATTTTATTAATATAATAAATATCTTTAATAAATATTTATAGTATTCATTGTATTAAGATTCTTAAAGATTAAATTTCAACAATTTATGAAGTAAGAAAAATTATCTCATAAAAATACAATATATTTCTTTAATAATAAATACTTGAAGTTTACTAATTCATTTACTTTATTTAGGTATAATAGCATATTAAATAATTTCTAAATTTGAATTACATGAAATACTTCTTAATATATTAGAATTACCATATTCACATAATGTAACTGAAATTCAGAAGCATTTATTTAATTTATTTGATAAATGAAAATTGATTCAAAATTAATACTATAATAACTTATAATACTTCAATTAGATACATGATTATGGCTAACCAGGGGCCAGCCTAATATTTGAAAGTATTATTTTATTTCATTTATGATATATTTAGCGTCAATATTATTTTATATTTACTAAATAAAACCTTTGCTTATATTTAAAATTGAATACAACACTATATTCTTAAAAATTTCAATAGAAAACCTAAAGAATCTGAATCTTTAAAAAAACCAACTCTGTATAAACTATAAAATATTTGCTATTTATAATATTAGTATAACAGAATAAATCTAAAAAGAACTATTTAAGTAATATATGATCTAATATCTTCTCATTTAATAACTGCAAAACACTCTAATGATATATATTCTATTTTTATCATATTAAATCAATTTAGAGTAATAAGTTTTAAACTTATCAAGCAGAAATTTATAAAATATAATTATGTGCTTTGTATTAATAACAATAAATTGAATGACTTATAAAATTCTCTTTGTTAATGAACTTTATCTTATAATCTTGATTTGTATATAGTTTAAGAATTTAAATATAATACTATTAAAACATATTGTATAGACTTATTCATATAATCAATTTGTTCTAATTTCCCATACTAATGCTATTTTCTAACATTAATTTTAATTGTATGATATAATTAATGCTGAAGAAAATAATCGAAAATTATGATTTGTTGCTTAATATAATTTTGAAAAAGAATATTATTAGTTGAAAAACCTAATAGATATGCATCTAATACTTGAGTCATTAATGTTTAGGGATAAGAATTTTGCATAAATTAAGCTTATAAAGAAAGATATTTAACCCTTTTTAACATTAGGTCGCATCAAATCTAATAATAGTAAAAATTATCAAATCATCTCAAAACTAGGTTTTCAGAAAATGGCCCTTAAATCAGATAGTGAAATTTTAATAGCCATTTCTGTAATAATGAATGGTCAGACTCTTGAAATTGAAAAGAGAAATGTTGAAAATCTTATAAACTATCAATTGGTAAAAAAAGTATAAATTACCAATATTGAAGTTTAAAACAGTGAGTTGTGCTTAATATTTCAGTAATAAAGAGTTTTTATTAATATACATCAAAGGATGCACTGTTAATATTTATTAATATTTATTTGTAATTAAATTCTAGAGTTTGGGGTATCACTACACTTGGGTTACATACAAGGCAATAGAAAAAAATTCTTTAATAATATATATAAAAATAAAAAATTATTAGAAGTTTTAGCCAGAACTCATAACAATCTAAGTAGTAATAATAAAAATTCAAAATATTTATAGTGACTTATCAGATAAAATTTATAATATAATCTGAAAAGTGATTTTATAAAATGAGTCATGATATATTAATTCTAATTTGAAATAAAGTTTGTATCAAGAACTCATATATTATCGAATCTACATAATTAAAAACTTTATTTTAATGTAAAAAAATCCTAATAAATGACTGACATCCAATTATTTATAAAAATATCTATTATATTTTGAAATAGTCATTTCTGAAATTAAAGACCCTTTCATAATATTGTTTCTCTAATTTTTTTAATTTTATTTAGAAAGAAATAATATAATCGATATAATTAAAATTATGAATATTATTTAAATTTACTATATAATACTAAATACTATTATTTATCAAATATTTATATATATAAAAAAGTATATTTAAATATTGCAATATATTAAGTAGATTCCTTTAAAATTATGTTTCACATTTTATATGTAAAAACAAGCCTTGCAACTTGTAAATGCTATAGTATATATTTTGGTAAGAAATAATTTTTGCTTATTTAATTAGTAATTTTTATCAATAAAATAATCAATATTTTTTTTTTATTGTTTATATAGGAGATATTATCTTAAATTCTGAAATCTATAATCCTAAATGTCATAATTCTAAATGTCAAAATTCTAAATGCTAAAATTACCCTGACATTAAAAAATTATTATTACGTAATATTAGCTAATTATTATTAATAATTTATTAATTAATTTATTTACTTTAGGATTGATCAGTTCCTCTGCTTTGGCTAAAAATCAGACAGAACTTTAGAATAGAATTGACCAATTCATTATTGTAGCGAAGTTAAGCTGTTGATTTTCTTTTTTTTTATAAATATTAATAATTTTTTTTAATATTATTATTAATAATTTATTATTTTATTTATTTACTTTTAGATTCAATTGGTTTCTCTGATTTGGCTAAGAACTGAATGGAACCTTCAAATGGAACTGACCAATCTATCACCATGGTTAAGATGAGCTGACTAATTTTTTTTTTGATTTATTTTTTTTTATTTTTTTTATTTTGATAATTAATTTGATTACTAATTTTATTTATTTTATCTTTTTTATTTAATTTAAGCAGTTTTAGATTAGATCAAAATCAGATCATCTCTTTAGTTTAAATTATCAGATGAAACAGAATTTTTGTTACTGTAATATATATTTTTGACAAATTCTTTTATTTATTTTAATTAATAATCGTAATCATTCAGTCGCAATTTTTTTTTAAAAAAATCATATATAAATAACTGTTGTTTCTATCAATATTGATATTGATATTAATATTAATATCAAGAATAGTTATAGCTTTTACTATAAAATAGAATCATCTGATAGTATAAATTGTATATAGTATTAAATATGAAGAAAACAGGAATTAGTGTAATTTATTTTTTATGCAATTCATATTCTTTAACTAATTATTGAAAAAGAATTAGAAGTTATAAAAGTATTAATTGAAAAATGCAAACATCTCATTACTTTTTTAGCAGCAGATAAAAAAAAGTAATAATTAAGAGAATTACAAGTTTATTTATATTGATAACAAGTAATACAATTAAAAATACAAGAGGATGAAAAAGAAAATAAAGTTAAAAACTTATTTATCTTGACATTATTAGTCCAGAGTGTAGCGAAGGACTATTATAGTTTAAGTATAGTGATACAAATGTTATTCTGTCCACCCGCTTGACCTATAAGATGATGACGTTCAGTTACTGTATTTGTCAATGTTTCTCATGATCATTTTCCAAATTTTATCAAATTTATCTATTTATTATAATAATAATATTTTGATGTTTTATTCTTATTTTTTTAACTTTTCGTACTGTTATATTAAATTGTCTTCTTCTGATATTAATGAAACTAGTCGTCCTTCTTTGAGCTTCCTTTCTTGTAACCTTCGCAAGTTCTTTATACGAAGCAACTTTTCAAACGTGAACTATTTGAAGGAGATATCGCTTAGTGAATGGATATGTGATATTGTGACGAAAGAAAGTCTACTGCGAACTCTTTACTTTCAAGATCGATTTTGGTCTTTTCTAATATTAGTCTTTGGCTCTTGTATATAGTAATCGCTTAGGCAATATGTAAGGAAACCTGCAGATATGAACATTGCATCCTGTTTTTACCTTTCTATGACCTTTTGATAGGCACAATAGGTACAACTTTGATGCCTTCTAGGTTGGTAATTGTGGGTCTTTCATACTTCTTGAATGTGACGAATACTGCTACTAGAAGAGAAAGTGGCCCCCGTTTTTTAAATATAATGTCTTGTATAACTCCCATTAAGCTATTTACCAATCTATCTTTTATCCATATGTTTGCTGTTAACATGATACGTGCACCTTTTGCTAACAGTAATTGTGCTTCAAGACCTTTTGCCGCTTTTGAGTTAGCTTATTTAGCTTCAACTCCTCCACTGTGTATATCTATGATCTTGACAACTGGTCACTGCAATGATCTGAGTATGTCAATATTAACTTTATCAACTTATTCTCACTTTGTTAGAATTGATATTACATCTGAGAATCTTTCTCGTTCATCTTAATTAAAGTTTCTTTGAATTGTATAGTAAAAGTTTTCCAGTCATTTAAACTGCTTTCTCCTTCGCATAATCTTAAAAACATGTCTCTAAATTCCTGTTGTACTTCAGAATCACCTGATTGCCTTTGTATGATATCGAGTTTATATACCTCTGAAATAATTTGTAGGCTGTGAGTCCATTATTGGATAGTTCATCCTGTAAAATGTTAGTAGAGTATATAAGAATGTTGAGTACAGATGGTAATTGTCCAAAATCTCTGAATAATATGATTGATCTGCCGCTGAATAGTTCATTTTTTTTCTCAGAAAATATTTGCCATAAGTGTATGTCGATTAATCCAAGCATTCGTCTACCAACCATACTTTTTTTGTCTATAATTATTTAATGTATCATGTTCATTCTTTCTTGTAGTTATTTTAGTCTTTCTCCATCTATATCTACTAATCTTTTGTCATTGCAGATTGAAATAGAAAGAGTGGAATGGATGGTTACTCTATTAATATTAAATGCTATCACTTCTGTAGGAGTTATAACAATTACTGGGGGTTGGATTCTTCTCCACACATTGCCTGAAGTGTCTGTTTGATCGCTCTTATTAAATAGGATTTCCTGTGTCCGCTATTCCCATTATTATGATCTTTAATAAATCTACCTATTTACCTATAAGTATATTATTATAATGAGATTCAATTTGCGTAAGTACCTGATTTTATTTTTAATTTAGATTTTGGACATTTATCAAATCTTTTTCATTACTGTAGACGTTTTTTCTATTTCTGTTTGCCGCTTATTGCACAAAGTTACTGGCTTCTACTATATCATTGTCAAGATAGTTTTTTCAACCTTCATTGATTCAATCATGATTCTGATTCTTTAAACGTGAATCTAAGTCGCATGATCGCTTTATGATTGCTCTTGGTCCTATTTTAAAAAGAACCATCCAGTCTAACCTTTGTTTCTCATTTTCGTCATTCTCCTCTAATTCTTCTTTACTATCATTGTCACTGATCTCCTCTTCTTCATTTTCTACAGGATCTCCAAGCATGTTATCGTGATCATTGTTAATCTTCTCTATTGTTGATTGTATATTGTTAACCACAGTATATCGCTGATTTCTTTTATTTGTTTGATACTATTATGAGACTCACTTTAACTTTACAATATTCCTCCTATTGATTTCTATTGCGTAAAGGTGATGGTCATAGTCGTATTCTTACTATATTTTCTGTTGTACATCTTTTTCATACCCTATTGATTAATTTATGTGTTAAATACAGCTTGAATATTAAATATTCTTTGAACTCTTCTGGTCGTTCTCAGTAAATGTTAAGTACTGATTTGGCAGTGCGTCTAGAATCATTGAGAGATCTGAACTCTTCTTCATCTTCATTGCTCCCTGTATTGTGCAGCCATCTTGGTACTATCTCATTAATATTTAGTGAAACAAATACCTTGCTTGAGTGATAGAGAGGTATTCTTAGAAGAAAATGGTAGGTTTCTTATACTGAAATATCTCATTTCGTAATACTATTGATTAGGAGGTTTTGTATTGATGTGAGTGAAGTATCCTCAGGATTACTTTTATTAAGAATCTCATTGAAAATCTCTGAGAATGCCATTGATCTTGGTTCTGATTTACTAGCATATTTTGAAATATATTGCAGTGCTGCATGAATACTAAGTACTGGCTTAAGATCCACATTTGCACGCAAGCCTTATAATTGAAGTCTATTATAAGGATTAATATAAGGATCATTTCTGGCTATTACAAGCTCTGGTTGTCCATGAATATCATCTCTTATGAAAGTCTTGTCAGTGTGCTCTTTGAAAAATCTGAATTTACATACTTCTTGTCCTGATTTATTGCATCTGATATAATATGAAAGGCTGAAACGTATATGCCGCTAAAGCTTGTTTATTAATTCAATATAATCTTGTAAATCATTTTCTATTTCACTGCTGCTTTTTTGGCATGGATGTCTCTGAGGTATAGCAGCAAAAATTCCTGGATTTATTGTTGTGACCATTGAATCAATGTATTGTATCACATTTTTCATCACACTTTCATTTTCTTTCATTTGATTCCAGTTGATTATAGATGCATTTCTCCTTTTACCTATTCTATAGACATGAACACTTTCCCGATGTTACCATTCATAATGGTACTACCATTTTTCGAGCTCCCAATATTATTTCAGTATTTCATAAAAGAAAATTTTAAATCTCTAGTGAAAAAACCAGCTAGCTATGTGTGGATTTTCGATGATGTTATTCTGCTTTTATTTAGCTAAATCTATCTCTTTGCTGGAATTCCCTTTGGGTTGCATTAATTTGTGAAGTTCAGGCCAGTGCAGGTCCGCCACATTGAAGGTAAAAAAAATTAATCCTTGATATCCTATTTGTTTAATCATGTCTGTTAGCTCATATCTTCTTGCCATCTAGAACTATCACATTTCGCATAATCTTTTGCCATATCTCATAATACAATCAGCTATTTGTTTGTCCTCATTTATTATTATTTTCTGAATGTCTGAAACATTAACCTGTTCATCTTTGAAATTTTGCTTAACATATATTTTCCCTTCTTAAAGTATCCTCCATCTCATCATCGAATTAAAGGCAAAATACCTTCAACGTATGTGTTAAGCGAATTTTCCATTCTTATATCATATTAAATGTTTGAAGTATTACACTAATTTAATGTCTCTGGTGCACTCAGAATGAAGATCTCCTTTTTCATATAGATATAGTATTGGAAATGCTCTCACCATATATCTGGATGTTTAAAATTCATTTATTGAAATTCCATCTATCTTTGGTCACAATGAAGGACTATTGTGGTTTTGCATCCGCCGAAGAGTATCTTTGATTGCATCAATTTCTTGCTATGTTGATGGATGATAAGGAATAAATGTTCGTATGATTTTCTCTTCATCATTGTCTATCTCTTCATCATTATCTGTCTCTTCGTCTATTATTTGATCGCTTATAATTCGCAGAAGCTGATTAATAATGGATCTGTTTTTGGGTAAATTTTTAATAATTTCTTCATATATGATTATATCAGCATAGTATTGATTATTTATTTTTAGCCACACTAATGCTCATGTAACTTTATCCTGTCATACGATAAAATCCTAGAAAATCGTTGAATCATCTGTTAATTATCACTTTACAAAAGTATATCTATTGATGATGGTGTTTGCGAAAGCTATTTAGTAAATTCGTGTATGTCTTGTGAGAAATTGATGATATTGCCACAGTATCTGTATTGTCCGCTGCATAGTCTGTATACTAACATGACTTGAAAATCTGCGCTATTAACATTTCTTTGATTTCTATGAGACCTTGTAGTTCATCGGATACCTCTCCTGGATCCATATTATTTTTCTCAGAAAATTGTTTCAGGCTATTTTTTTTGTATAACAACGATAACACATCATACCTTTGATAAAGACCATCAATGGAATTCTTTTATTATATATTGGGTAAATTTTAGACTCTATTTTATCAACTTTATTGCGAAATTTTTGCAAAAAACTGTGTTCGTTCTTGCTGATAGTGCTAGAAAGAGCTGATCTAACTTGTGGTTCCATATCAGTCATATCATGTTCATCTTGCTTTGGTGTTTCTTAACAGTGTTCTAAGTCAATCGTATCATGTTCTGAGTCAGTCATATTATGCTCATTTTGCTCTGATGTTTCTTGATGGGTTTGTTCACTATTGCATATTATATGTTGAGCCTTGCATTCTCAGATAAGTCAAAATTCAAGTTCCTCAGTAGATTCTGCTGTTTTTTTACATTTTACGTTCATGATCTAATATAAGCTATTTTTCTCACTTTTCTTTGCTTTTATTGGCCCTTTTTTACAGTTTTAGTTCACTTTCATAAGCAAGATGAACTTCACGTTATTCATCTGTTTCTCTCATTTTGCTATTGCGCTTTTGGAGAGTCTCTGGATTAACTGTTTGATTATTCATTTTGTCTTTTATTTTGTTGTGTATATATGATTTATCATTATTTGATTTTTGATTCTCCTACGAATTTTCAGTATTTATTAAAAAGATGAATAATCTTATATAATTTTTATGTCATAACGAGTGATCTTATGACTAATCAGTATTGCTTTTTTTTAAACAAACTAGCTGCGTTGTATTGGGATTATATTATAAAAGCATTCTGGTAATTTATTAATGTTCAACTACAAGAATTAAAAAAAAACCATCCTAACAACCTGTGGTTACAAAACTGAAGGATGAAACTGATACAAGCCCTAATCATTTTCCTAAGAAAAGACTTTTTGTGGTTATCTTAAAATTGATTCAAAGCCAAAAAAAGAAAAATTGATTACAGTGCAGTGTTTTATATTATTCACATTTTTTATACAGGAGGGTTATATTTATTTTTTCTAATAAAACACTAAGTTCATTGCTTAAATTTGATTTAGTTATTAGTTTATTTAATATTTCACTCTCTTTAGAAGGCATTAGCGGAGCTAAGGATAAATAATCTTTTTTCTCCATTCTAACTGCTCTTCATTTATTTATATCACTATATATGATTACACAATTTTTCACAATTGTATTTTAGTTTAATATATTGATTTTGCGAAAGTATAGAGTGATGACATTTAAAGCTACACTGATTAGTTTAATATTATTAAATAATTTAGAGTCAAAATTACTTCATTTTTACTCTATAAAAAACCTTCTGTGCAGCTTTGTAGATGGACTCCAATTTTTCATTTAAGAAACATTAGAAACATTCAGTCTAAAAATAAAAATAAAATATAATTTATTTGATAGTGAATTGCAATTTTTGATTTGTAAAATATTCACATTCAATATGAAATGATGATAAATTATTTAAATAATTTTAAAGCAAAATAAAAATATGTATCAAAATTTGTAAAGCACAAAAAGAAAAAAAAGCTTTCATTGACTTACTTTTAAAAAACCTCATTTTGAATTTCTGATTATATGTCACAAGCCACAAAGTTGCACTGAATTTTTTATGATTGAATTTGATACATATATTATATTTTACAACTATAACGCATTCTTAGCATATTGTAATGAATAATTTCGTCAATGCAATGTCTGTTTCATTGTGACAAATTTTCCTTTGTTTCACTCAGAACAATAAATTGCAAGTTAAATTACATAAATCACATAGAAAAAATTGTTGTTTGGGTTATGCTAATCATGTTATTTTCATATATTTTTTTTTGAAATTTTCCTCTTACATGAAAATTTATAGTTGTGATTTAATTACATTTATTTTAATTTAATTTTTTTAAAAAAAATCTATCACTTTGACATTTTGTGATATAACATACGAGTTATTTTAAAGTAGCACAAAGCTATTTTAAAAATTTTTAAATTTTTTAGAAAAGTAATCTGTAAAAAATCCACTATATTCGATGAGAATAGATAAACACGCCTAGCATTTTTTTAAAAAAATTCTTTCATAATATTTATGTTGATCCAACTGCCTTAGCAATCAGATGTAATGTTCCTTTCTCTAGACGAAATCCCATATGATCTCTATTGTGATGCTTTTCTGAAAAACAGTAATTTTCATATTCTTTTTAATTTAACATTTTATAATATTTATATTTTGACAATTCTAAATTCAGAATCACGAAGGATTAATGATTCATCGTCTGCAAAATTGTTTTTGAAGACATTTTAAAAATTATATCTTGTCATACGTGCGGTAATATGAGCATTTATTATATTAAGTATTGTTTACAATAATTAGTCATACCATTTCATCATAGGATTCAATTTTCTTTTTATTCTTTTCAATTTTACGACTTTCCTTGCTTCTAATATTAGTTAATAAATAGAGGGTATAATAAAAAAACCCCATCGACACTTTGCTAGGTGCAAACCTTTTATTGTAATTTAATAAACATATTTATAAAAATTAAATCAAATACTTGACTGCAAAATATTTACTGAATCTCCATTTAGAGCATGCATGTATTATTGACTTTTCCAATTATAATTTAAATTAAATTTTTTTTTTTAAAAAAAAACAAAAAGGATGAAACGTTCATATAATTTGAAAATGTGCTAAAATACGTCCAAACAATTATTAAAACATTAGATATTATCGGTAGTCATAAATTTATTTTTATTATGATCTAAATCAGAGAGATTTTTTATAAAATTGTTTTGATTTGAATACAAATAAACTCTGCTAATTTGTTTTGCTGCCAAAAGTAAATATCAAAATCTATAAGTAAAAAAAGTTTATTAATAACTGTTAAGCCTAAACACTACGTCATTAGAATAACAAAGCTTATTTGCTAACAGGGAGTTTAAGTTGTAAACTATGAAAGAAATAAACACAAATTTATTTAAGTTGAAGGGTCAGGTCGTCTTTATTGATGATTTATGTTTTAAGGAAATAGATATTGACAAAGATATAGTTTTTATGTTGTTAAGATTATACTTTATTAATTATACGATAGAAACTTGTTAGTTTGTCAAGATGATAATATAGAATATTTATATAAAATACAATTATAAGATAGAGATAATAAATATAATAGTGAAAGTAAATATAATTATGAAAATAAATATAATAAATAAAATAATGATAAATGTTATAACAATGAAAATAAATATCATAATGATAACTGTGATAGCAGTGAAATCAGTGAAAATGATGATCACAATTTTTCTGATGATCATTGGTGATGTTAGCTGGTGCAGTTATTTAGTTGCGCAAATAAATTATCACTAACAATAACCTTTTTTTAATTCGATGCATTTATATTATTGTTTGATAAATAAAAATTATGGAAATCTATAGATGTGAATGAGAAAATTCTTATCGGTTGATGATATTTGCATCAATAAATCAATAAGGATAAAGTTTTGATTTTCTAACTTACGTATCAAATCCTATTATTAATACACCATCAATAGTCGCTGTAACTTTATTATGAAATTATCTAAAAATTTAATCGGTTTCATCAAAGATTAGCATTAAACCAAGTTTAGAGAACGTAAATATTAATTATTGTTCGAAAGAGCATCTAAAATATTAAAACCTTAATCCCTTTGAAATTTCAAGCATGTTAAATTACCAAGTTGCCGCCATAACTTTAAAATTAAACATTCCCACATTACAATTATTTCTAAAATTAAAAATCCTATTGTATTACAAATCCCTTATCTTGTTCAAATGCTAAAGAATTATTATATTAATGCTGGTGATAAATTACAGTGGCTATCAAAAGTATTGCATCACCCAAATACAAAATTTAAAATGGAAATATCTTGTAATTTAAAAGGCTTAGTATTACAAAACTTAAATATTGAGTTCACCATACCTTAATCTTTATCAATCTCTTTCATCTTTTTTTAAGAATATTTTTTTTTTGTTATGAATCTTTCACCAAAGTGGCGATGCATTTCTTTTGATTGATTTAAGAAATAAATATCAACACTTATTACGTGATTTTTTTTTACTTCAAAACAACTATATGACACATAAAAAAGATGCTTATAGTATTTTTCATCTCTTTGTAATTTTATAAAAAATCTATGGTTTATTTTTCTGTTGAAAAAATAGCTAGGATTTGTGCCTTATTTGATAAAGGTTTTCCCTCCCGCTATATAATAGACAAGGAAAATGTTTCTCAATCAACTGTTACAAGAACCAAGCAACATAAAGATAAAACTGGCAACAATAAAGACCAACTTAAATTTTAGCGTCTGCAACTATTAACTGGTCATATGAATGAAAAGTTTTGAGATTAATTACATCAGGTAAATGTAGTAATGCTGTTGCAATTTAAAACAATTAAAAATAGAAGAACAAATTGAAGTTAGTGAATGTATAGTAAAGAGAACCTTATATAAAAATAGAATAAGTGCAAGGATTAAGTGCAAAAACTATATATTTGAAAAATACATAGAATTGCAAGGATGAAATTTGCAAAAAAATACAAGTCATGAACAGTTAAATATTGAAGTAAAGTAGTTTGGTCACTTGAGTCAAAATTTATAATTTATGGATCAGATGATAGAAAGTATTGTTAGAAAAAGCCAGAAAAACTATTACGCAATCATTATGTGAAATCAACAGTCAAATTTGAATGGGTAATATTATAATATGGAATGTTTTACATCTGATAGGGTTAATAATATATGCTAAATTTATGGACATATGAATGGTGATTTACATCATTAAATTTTAAAGGAAGACCTATTAGAAACCATCACTTAGCATGGAATGGATAAGAAAAATATTATTTTTCAACAGGATAATAATCCTAAACACATTGCATATCTTACAAAATAATAGTTTGAAGATAATGGAATTAAAGTTCTTGATTGGCTAGCACAATCCTGACTTAAATCCTATAGAACACCTTTGAAATAAAATGGATCATCATCTGAGATGGCTTGAAATACCTGTTAGAACACAGGATCAGTTATAGGATGCAATTCAAAAAATTTGGTTGAGTTAGAGTCTGATATATGCATAAAGTTAGTTGATATTATACTAACTCGTATAAATAATGTAATTAAAGCTAATGATGGCTATACAAAATAGTAAATAATTATTTACCAAAGTTTTTAATAAGTTAGTTAGATTTTAAATTTTTTTATATACTTAAAAAATTTAATAAAAAACAATTAAAAGAAAAGAATCACCTAATTGTTCAAAAATAAATATTTTTTAAAAATTTATCTCACTACTATAAAACGATTTTCATATATTGAATAGACTTAGATATGATAATTCTAATAAATAATTTATATGACACAACGGTCTTAATTACAAGAAAATGCCATTTCAAAATTTGTATTCAAGTGATGTAATACTTTTGAGTATCACTGTATATCAAGTACAAAAGTCTTTTATAGACTTTGATAAGGATTTACCAATATTAAAATCTGTTAAAATGTATACTTATGTAAAAAATTCAAATGCTTTTTATACTAGTAGATTATTAAATTTTGAAGATGAGAAAGCTATTTTTCTATAAATTCTAATGATAAAGTTATATAATGATAATTGATATATTGTAAAATATTATGTATCATATTATTTATTCGTATTTATCATATATATCTGATAAAGATATAATCTTAATAAATTAAAGTTACTATAATGTTAATAAATAATCTAAAGAAAGAAATTATAATAAAAACTTTGAAAAACTATTATTATTTAAGAAACTAAAAAAGTACATATTAACAAAATTATTAAAAAAAGTAAGAACCAACTATATTTAATAAATAAATATTTGAAATTTTATAATTAATCTTTAAATAAAAAATAAATTAGAATATAATTTAATATTAATTTTTGAAAAAAAATATGATTAATTTAAATAGTTAATTACAGAAATACAAAATTTTAACATTAACAGATTAACATAAAATATTTTTATACTATCTAAAAATTTTTTATAAATATACAGACCTCGCCAAAAGTCTCTGAATATCATTTTTTAGGTGCTATTTCATATGGATAATGTCATGTGACTTTATAATATTGCAGCCATATAACATTCCAGACTTTATTTATATAAGTTAAACCTAATAAATGCACGTTTAGTTTATTTATTTTGACTTTAAATCAAAATAAACTTTAATTTTCTGAAAATAACGAAATGATCTAAGAATTAATAGCAGAACAACGCGACACTATATTTTTTTGCCATCAACGTAGCAATAGTTACTGAACTATTTCTGAAACTGTTAGTTGTAAAGTGTCAATAGTATTTGATACTTTAAAAAGGATAGATGACACTAGAACTACTAATTTGAAGCTTTGTTTTAGTTGACTACTTTTAATTGAACCTTCACAATAAAACTGACTCAAGCGACTTGTAACTAATAATAAGGAAAATTTATCGCTCATGTACTGCAGAAGTTCAACAACTTTGGAAATAAAAGACTGACTAAGATATTTTAGCTCACACTATTGCCAAACGCTTCGTGCAGTTAGGTTAAACAATTGTCTTGCTTGACGAAAACTTCTAATTTCACTAGCAAATATGGAGACACGTCTTGTATGGTATTTGGATCACTAAAGCTGAACAAAGAATGATTGGTTAAAAGTTATGTGAAGTGATGAATTGATCTTTTCTCAATTCCAATAAAGCTGATGTAGTTAAGTGTGATGAGAACCTCAGGAAAAGTGAAACATATCTTGTGTTTCTGCTACAGTGAAATACAACCCTGGCTGAATGTTTTGGAGATGCTTTTTAAGATAAGGCTTAGGATTCATTATTCCATTATTTGGAACAACAAATGGTGCTTCACATGTTATCATCCTTTACAAACATATTATACTAACTATGAGACGTTGTTAACGTTACTCTTTCTGTCAAATAAGTTAACTATGATTTGAAGTCAGGAAGGTAATAGCTATGACTTAAATCCAATCAACTTAACACGCTGTTTATTAGAGTTTATTTAGTTAACAAGAATAAATTATAAGTTATATATTTGCAAAATGTTAAGAGTGTTTATTATTATTATTAAATGTATTTTGAATACAATGTTAAGAACTTGTAGGAATCTG
>CAJVPP010000455.1:0-32013 GCA_910592005.1 Funneliformis mosseae | reverse complement strand
TGATATTGTATTGATTCGCTGTATTGACTTGGAGTCTCTGAAGCGTAATCTCTGAAATATCTTTGAGTTATCTTTGTATTTATTTTGAGTTTATCATCACGTGTTTATTATTGAGAATAATTCTTCGACGTTATTGTGAATCCTCACCCGTGATTCCTTAAGTAATTATCTTAGTTTTATTTACCCTTTGAGATTTTATTTGAAGCTACAAAACCCAATGTAACACCGTAACAAAATAACAAAATGTCATTAATGAATTAAATAAATTAGATTATTAAATACAAATAATTTACCTATTTAATTTAGTAATACAAATGCAAATCCTTTTACTATTGCACAAAATTTATCATTTTTTTTTTAATTTTTATCAAATGTTTAGAATATTTTTGGATAACATTATATAATTAGCATTATATAGATTATTTTGCATATCATTTTTGAATATAACATCACTTTCCTTTGAGATTTTACATTTTTGCAAAATATTTATCACTTTATTAATTAATTTTTCATTATTTTAAAATTAAATTGAAGTTCAAGTTTCATAATTTAACAATCTATGATATTTTTTCTAATACTGACAATTTTTTTCCAATTTTAAAATTTAAATATGATAATGAGAAAAAGAAATTTTATTTTCAAAGATCAAAATTTTTTTTTAAAAAAAAATTTTGCTGAATGTATGTTGTATTCACGCGTGACCTATTAAAGAAAATATATCATATTCATGCAATTCATAATTGATTTTACAAATATAAAATTTTCTAACTTTATATAAAACTTAAATTTGTTGATTTTAAGAATTATGAAATTTATAATTTTACATAAATACTTTGATTTTGAGCAATTTTCTAATTAAGATCATTTGATAAATTATTTCTTTTAAATATAACTTTTTATATGCTAATTTAATTATTCAAAATCTAAAATTTTTCTTTTCTTAATAATAAATTTTATTGAAAGAATGCTTTTTAACAATTACTTAAAAATAATCTTCAAAAGAAAGTTAAACATATAAGAGCTTTTATTCTCAATAAAAAAATAAAGTTCATGAACAGTTTGTAACTTTACAAACTTAAGTATAAGATAAAGAAAGAAAAAGATTACTTATGGTAGACTAATTGGAACATCTTATATCTGATCAAAATACTTGTATAGATTAACTTCAATAAAAGATAAATATGCTAAAATTTAAAAATTACCATTAAAGAAAGATATTATTGAAAAAGTGACTATTTTATAAAGATTTATAGAAAGGACAGGTATTAACTTCAGTTGGATAGTCTATATAATAGTTAGAAAAGTTATTTTTATTTAGGATATTTCTTGAAGTTTTTTTTGTGAATGATTTTTTGGATTAGATTGGTAATTGTAACTGAGTAATATATTGGTTAATTATTCATAAATAAAATATATATTTAGTAGCTTAACTATTTTGATCTAATTTCATTTATAATATACCAATCTTTTTCTATATCAGAAAAACTTATTAAAATCTAATACTTAAAAAATCTATCATGAGAAAAATATTGAATACAAAACTTTGATATACTATTTAACTTTTTCTTAATGTATAAACTATATCAATATTGCAAGTAATTTTCTTTTTCAGAAAAACTAATATTTTTTATATTTTTTGATTCTTATTCATATAGTTTACTAAGTTTTTTAAAATTATGTAGCTTGTTAAAATTTTCTAAACTTATACTAAATAAAAAAATATCAATTAAGAATATACTATGCAAATATTACGTAATTATTAATAAAATAAATTTGTATTCTTCAAAATATTTTATAATAATCAATAAAAATTTTAAACCAATAACTAATTATTTATTTTTCTGCAGAAAAAGAGTTTCATATTCTTAAAAAATTTTTATATCTATAAATATTTTATATAAAATTTTATCTATTTTCTTCAAAATTTTTCCTTCTTCAAATAATTATTGCAAAATTTTAAACTATTTTTAATATTTTTCTGAAATGACTCACATAAATAAAAAGAAATCTCCTTTCTCTTAATATTGAAGAACAGCTCAATACAGAAAATTTAGAAGTAAAAAAGTTTCTCAAGGTAAGATAGGTAAATCTAAGAATGATTTAGTCTGAAAGCTTTGATTCTATGAAGTGTATGCTAGTTTATCATGAGCTTTTTGAATATATATAACACATGATACTTTCTAGTAAATTGTGATGATTTATTTGATCTTATTTAGTTAATTGTGGCAATGACTAATACTTTTACTTCTTTTTATTTTTTATCAAATTAAAGGTTCTTATCAAAAGGTTCAAAAGAAAGTTCAAACTCAAGAAAATCTTTAAAAGAAAATTTCAATTTTAGAAAATCAACTATTAACTTCCTTGAATCAAACTGCTAAATTTTTTCTTGAGTGTAAATATTTAAAAAAAGATTTGCTTTAAGAAAAAGATAAGAATCAAAAACTTCAAGAATGTTATAAAAAGTTTAATGATAACTTCCAATTCATTTATCAAAAAGGAAATAATAATTTGAAAGTCCTAGAGCAACTTTAAAAACATTTCAATTTTATTCAAAATCAACTTGTAGAAAATAGTAATTATTATCAATTCCTAGTATGTCTTATTTTTCGTGATGACTAATTAAATTAAAGTTTTATTATGTATATATATTAATAAAATTACTATATATTTACTTTTATACAAAATTATTTAATAAATGTGATAAGAATAAATATTATATTATTTTAAGAGCTATTAATTATACTACTAATATTTTTACTTTTACGCTTATTATTATTTTTTTCTTAATAATAATAAAAATTTATTTTACTATATATATCATGTGATTAAGATAAAATTTTTGTTTTAAATTTTATAAACTCCTAAATATTTTATATTTTAAAGATGATTTCTTTTTTTTTTTTTACTTTTCTATTGATATTTTACATCATGAAATCCTTTAACATTATAATAATAATTTTATAATTTTCTTGTTAAATAAGATATAATACTTTATTATAAATATTCTAATAATATCATTAGTTCTTTTAAACTTTTACCTAATAACTTAAATCTTTCTTTGACATTTATTACTTCATTATTTTCATACTTTTGAATAAGCTGAATATTATTTTAAAATTTACTTTAATATCTTCACATTTATCATTTTCTATTTCTTTCTAATATAATTCAAATATTTATTGTAAATATCATTTATATTTTAAGTTTCACTAAAATCTTGCAAAATTTTTTTAAGATTTATATTCAATTAACATTCTGACTTAATATTTCTATTTAAACTATTTTCTTTTCTTAACTTTTAACTAGAATAAGATCTTTTTAAATTAGACTTTCTGTTATTTCAAAAGATTGCTATATAATTTCTTCATTTATTTCTTCAAATATTGAGATTTTTTTTTATTTTTTATTATGTAACTTTTTTGATTTCTTTTCTTTTTTATTTAATTTAAAAAGAGGTTCCTAATATTTTCCTAATACTATTATAGAAAAATCATTATCACGTTTTATTTCTAAAGAAATTTTTAATTTAATACCATTTACTTTAAATTTGTGTCCTTGTAGATAAATTTTTTTATCTTTATATTATTTAATAAAAATATCTAAAGTTGCTTAAATATTATGTAAATGCATAGTTGTAATATAATTTTCTTCAATTTAACATATTGTTCTTTATTAATAATATCTATTTTAACTATAATAGATCATACTTTTAATTGATTAAAATTCTAGCAAAAAGCAACAAGTATTATATTAGTTCTTTTAGATCATGGTAAATTACCTACATTATTAAAGTTTAGTAGAAGGTTTCCTTCATACGAAAGAATAAAAATAAAGATATGAGATAAAGAAATAATAATAAATACAATAAATTAGGAAAAATGTATGCAATTAATTAATTAATAAATAAAAGACTAGTATTATCTCTGTCAGCATATCTGTACTAAATAATTTATTCCTTAAAAATTTTCTATAAGATAAGTTCACTCTCTATATATCTTCTATAAAACTACTCTTATTTATATAAAAATATATTCTATAAAAATAAATTAAATAAAATAAAAAAAAATAAGTAAAATAATTTAAATAAATAAATAACATAAATGGATAAAATGAAAAAAAATAACAAAATATCATTAATGAATTAAATGAATTAGATTACTAAATGCAGATCATTTATCTATTTAATTTAGTAATACAAATGCAAATCCTTTTACTATGATCATCCTTTTTTATATCATTTTTAGATGTAATACTATTATTATAATTAAAAAAAAAATATTTATAATAATATATACATTTTTATTTATAATAATCTTTTTATTTTTTTTAATAATAAATTATTATTAAATATTTTATAAACAAAATTTTTTATATGTAAAATTTAATTTTATTATATTGTTTTATTAAATATATTTACATTTTCTTTATCTTTACTTTTCTTTTTTATAACTATAAACTTATTTATTTTATTAAATATAATCTAAATTACATATTACTTTACAATAGAAAAAAACTTAAAATTTTTTTGAATTAATATTAAATTTAAACTTATTTTATTGATATTTAGCCATTTGGCCAATATTTGATCATAACTATTTGGCCATTTGGTCATGGCTAAAATATCCAAATTTTATTTTAAGTTTGATTAACCAAAAAATTTTTTATACAATAGCTTACAAAAAAAAATAGAATATAATTGGTTAATTGCAAAAAAAAATTGATATCTTGATGTTTAAAATGTTAAAAATTGCAATAATTGATACTTTTAAAGAATATTCTATTTTGCAAAAGTTTTACTATTTGAACGTCAGAGGCATCAATTTTTGCAATTTTGCAAAAAATTGAATATCTGAATGTCAAAGGCGTTAATTTTTTACTATTTTGCAAGAAATTTTAACGTACTGAATATTGAAGACCAATTTTTTTAAAATTTTACAATAAATTCATAAATTACAATTTGCAAATAAACTGTAACAAAAATTGGCAAAATTATATAACATTTAGCCAATTTGGCCAATTGGCTATTTGATCGCTGATTTTGACTGATCAGCCAAATTGACCAAAAAATTAGGCTTAGTTGTAGCCAAATGCCAATTATAGTTTAATTTATATATGTTAAGAAAACAATATAATACTCAAATTAATATTTAATTATAAATAAATAATAGCTAATAAATATAAATAAAGTTATATTAAAAATTGATAATTTATTTAATAATTGAAAATTAATATAAATAATTATTAATTTATATAATTTAAGATATAAATAGTATTCTAATTAATACAGTTAACTTTTGTTATAACGAACTCTATGTTCTAGACCTTAACTATACTATAAGGTTATAGTAAAGATTTTAAAAGATTTGATTAGCCAATTCATTAAAATAAGAGTATTTTTATTATACTGTATTCCTCTAAAAATAAGCAATCTCTGAAAATAAGTAACCCTCAAATTAACTTAATACCCAAAAATAAGCAACTTAATTAAATTTTATAAAATACCATATATAAAAAAAAAATTTTTATTTTTAATGTTTCAATATATAAATCACGTTAAACATGATCGTTAATATCATCTTCAATATTATTTTTGATATCATCATCAATATTATCATCACTATTAATATTATCGCTACTATCAATATTTTCTTTATCAAGGATCTCTAAATCAGAATCCAAATTAATCGATATTTCACAAGTTTTAAAAGATTCTATAATAATTTCATCAGAAATCCTTTTTTAAGACTTTTTAACCCATGAACATACATCACTAAATCTAACGCAATAAAGGTTTTCCTTAGCAGTTTCTTCAGCATTACTATCAGCTATTCAAATATGCCATTCTTTATGAAGATTATCCTTGAATGGCTTATTTATTGCAACATTCAGTAACTGATAAATGTTAATCAACTCATCTGAAATTACTGCAAGATCAAAGCCAATTTTATGAAACTTTCTTTTTACTGATTTTTCCAAATAATCTTTAAAAGAATTATATATAAACATTGCTAGATTTTCTTGAGACCTGTTTTTTATTCTTATATCATTGAGATAATCTACATACTTTACCATTAAATCAGAGTCCATCCAACTATTTTTTTAGAACTAAATAATAATACTAGAAGGAATTTGTTCTCTGCATGATATTCTTTTTTCTTTGAAAATATATATTAGAGGAAGTTTAGTCCCATCTATAATAATGAATCAATATTATTAATGAGTAAATTTCGATTTTATAAAAAAAAAAAAGCTTACCTGCAGCACATGTAAGTACTACTGTAAACCTATTTTTTTTATTGCCTGATATGCGAATATGGACTGTTTTTTCACTCTTTGGATTGATGGTAAAATTACTAGTCATATCAAACTAAACAGGTGTTTCATTCATATTATAAATATTCCTTAATTCAAATGACTTTTCAATTCTTAGTTTAGTAACAAATTGGTGAAACTTTTCTAATTGCTTTTTAGTTTGATTAGGAAGCTTCTGAAATATTCTAGTTCTTCTCTACAATACTAATCTATATCTTTTCATAAAAGCAGTTAACCAGCGATGAGACGTTTTAAAATTTGACTTACCATAAAGAACCTTCATATTTAGTTCTTTTAAAATTTCTAGCATTCTACTTCATATTATTACATAAATAACCACAAGACTTTACTTTCTTTATTTTATAATCTATTCATAAAGCCTATTTTCAGCTTTAGGATAAAAGGCTTCTCATCCAGAGCCAAGCCTCTTACTTTTTCCTTTTGTTTCAATTGTCCAATTTGAACTAGCAGCAACCCAATGTTCTACCATGCTATGATTGATATCAAAGTACTCTGCCGTCTTAATGTAACTATGTTCTTTTATATAGGTAATGACTTATATTTTTTGTTCAATAGAATACAAAGTTCGTTTACGTTTATTAACTTTTATAACCTTTTATTTAACAATCCTTTTTTGTAGAATGTGGCATTTTAGCTGAATAAAAAAAATTTTTCACGATTTTATGTGATATTAGATGATTAACACGATCAATGATCACAAAATTTATTGACGAATTAGCAGATTTTAGATTGTACATCATAGTTAATCAAACATATTCAAAAATAAGCAACAATATAGCAAAAATATGTTGCTTATTTTCAGAGGAATATGGTATTTGTTCAAAAATTCGTTATATCAAGAGTTCACTATATTAAGAGTTGACTATATATTTTCTGAATATAACATTTTTAACTTAATAGCAATTTTTAAAGCTTAAATATTTAGTTAATTTTTAAAAATAATAGAATATAATATAACTTCATAAAGTTTAAATTTTATTTGAATTATTATAAGTATTGCTATATAATTTATTTAATTAAATATAATACATATATTGAAAAAGGTTTATAATAATTAACAAAATTAATATATTAAAGCTTATAAAATTAAAATATGAACAAAAAATATAGATATGCAATTTAAAAGTTTAAGAGTACTTTTATTTTCTATAGCTGTAAATAAAAAATTTATTTAACTTAATAAATATTTAAAATCTTTAATTTTGCTAAAGATTTTATTATAATTTTAGCATTTTTATAAGTTTTAATGTAGTTTTATTTTATTTTTTTAAGATTTGCAGAATTTTTAAACTTTAAGTTTTATTTTATATAATTTAAAATAAAAAATAAAATTATTTAAAATAATAAATAATAAAAATTCAATAAATTTGAAAAAATTTAATTAAAAAAAAAAATGTTTAATTAAATAGATAAAAATTTTATATAAAAGTAAATTTTAATAATCAAATATATTATTTGTAAATTATTTAATAAATTAGATTTATTTATAATTAAAAGTTTAGGATTAGAGAATTAAATTTAAAAATTGGAATTAAAGATTAATTTTGAATTCTTTATTATATATTATTACCTTTAGGTAATATTAAAACTATTTTTAATAATGTGAATAATTCGGATACATCTCTTATGAAATAAACGCAAATAATCTAATATGAATCTATTTTTTTTTTTAAAAAAAAAAAAAGGCTGTTTTATTTAGTGATGGTAAATTATAATGTTATTTACTATTTTTTTTTTTTTGATCATTTTAACTTGAAATTTAATAAAAATGATGTCATTTGAGATCATTCGAGGTCATTTCAAGGGTTTTTCAAGGTCATTTGCCAATTTTGAATTCATTAGCTAAGAATTTCAGGACGAAAAAAATTTACGACATTATTTTGAATTCTCAGACTGCTAAAAAGTTATTAGACCTTCATTGTACAAATTATTTGCTATTTTATTTCGTTAATCAACGATTTTCTAATAATTTGCAAAGGTATCTCAATAACTTCACTTAAAATTATTGTAATTCTCTTTACTGTTCTTCTATAGCTTTCATAAGATTAAAAAAAATCCATTACGATGGTCGTCCTTTACAAAAAAAAAAAAAAAAAAAAAAAAAAATCAAGAAGTACCAAAAAATATTTGTAAATACCAACCCCGTATTTTAAAGTTCATTATTCGATCAGGAAGTAATAATAGTCTGTGAAAATCATCATTGATTTTTTTTTTTTTTAAAAAAAAATAATTTAATCTCTAGAATAATTATAATTTGCTTATATACAGTTCATAATAATGTTCATTCATTTTTTTTCATAATTTCATAGAAAATAAATGTCTTTGAAGCAAAATGATCAAATTTACATCAATAACTTGATGAAATGTGCAACAAAAATAATAAACAAAGGGGAATAAAGAATAAAGAGAATGACAATAATGAAATGAAAATAGAGGAAATAATTCCAAATAGGTATAAGATCGTTTTTGTAATTGCTATTATAGATGTTGTAAACACTGAAAGCATAATAGCACCTATAAGCAAAAGAGGTACAATTTTCAATGCCATATCCACATAAATCACTTTATCCAATAAACGTTCTTGATAATAACATTGATAATAAGATAATACCCAATTTACAATCAGTTGACCAAAGAGTGTAAAGACGAACACCTTAAAAGTTACGGAAGTTGAAAAATATAAAAAAGTAAAAAGACATAAAACAAAAGAACTAGAATAAATTCCCTTATAATCTATATTGTTGATCATTTGCTTCCTTCTAATCTGATAATTTTTGATTGAAACTTGAAAAACTTCATAATCCTCAGCGAAAAAAATCTCTTTTTGAATGATTTTACGTTCGTAAGATCGTTGTGTACTGAGCCAGATGGAAGTGTTTGTCATGCATAAATCACTTCCAAAATATGGGCCTTTATTGCCATTCCAGTAGATGGATTCCATTGGACTATTAACGCGGCTTAATGTTGGATCATTCGGATTTGTAAGAGAAAAAATAAAGCTATTTGATGTATAGCATCGTTGATCTCGATAGGCAATTCTTCCGAAATTGTCACGCTTACTAGTTTTTCCCACGTTCCAATTGATTGGATTATATCCTCCAACTACTTCTCCTGACCCTTGAACCTTAATGACCACGATTGTTGCACCTTCATTATCACAAAGGTTGTGGAATGTGTCAATCCCGAATCCATCACGAGAGCCACGAAGCAGGAGTTTGAATACGAATGGATTTTCTTGATATGCATACGGTTTCCCCCTATAATCTATCCAGCCTGCAACCCTATTAATTTCATTGAAAGAAATTAAATCCGAATCGAGTTTGTCCGACATTCGAGGTGGTAAAACTTGAATTTGACGTTCCGTCGCGTAAGGATTAAGATGATAATTTCTGACATTATTTTTAAGTTTCTTTGATAGAATATCTTGAAACGGAGCACTCAAAAGATCATTGTAGTGAATGTGAAAAAATCTGATAAAAGGGATGCATTTATGTAACGTCCTTTTAAGTACCAATAAATCATTATTGGTCCATTTAGTTCGATCCTGACTTAACTTTGGGTTACTATTTGCGGCCCCCCAATTGATAACATTCTCCAATATTTTCATCTCTTCCAACTCTAGGTCGTCTTGTTTTAAGACATAAATCAAAGCGGATTCTTCCAATAGAGGAAAATCCATTGATGCGAATAACAAATGAGGTTTCTCACAAACAAGTTCAATTAAATGATTCCGTAGTCTAGTAATATGTTCATACTTACAAACTATATTGAGAGGATTAATAATATTGAGTTGTAACCATTCGGACTGCATCTCGATCATGTAGGTTTGAATGGTATCTATCAAGCTTTCAAGTATAAATTCATCAGAAGCTGCCAAAATTTCGAGGATAATTTGCGGACTAAACTCATTGAAATTGATACTACCACTATAAATATACCTATAAATATAATCAAATAATCACAAGTTATTCGTAATACCATTTTTACAGCTCAATGCATTGAATAATAATTTTTTTTTTTTTTTTTTTTTATAAAGGAATAAATGAATATACTCACTTGAGAACAGCATTAAAAACTTCTGGTTTCATATTTGGCATCGATAATACAATTATTTTGTTTTCATTCTTTGACCACCATTTCTTTGATATCGCATGACGAAAATAATTACACCTACAACGCAAAATATTGGAATGCGCGCGAAATTCCTCCTCTCCGACCTTAATGATGACATTATAATCATAATCATCGTCATCATTATCAATTAATGAGGATAGGTCTTTTGAGAGGTCCGACCATAAATTGTATGACATTATATTTTTCGAAACAGAATTGAAAAGAAAGAAAAGATGAATTTAATCAATAACAATGCATTTTCGGTTATAAGATTGTTTTTTTCACCTTTTTGTGTACCATTCCAAATCGGGAAAGATTGTATTACAATCTCCGAGTTGTCATAACCGAGACTTTGACATTTGAACATCTGGTAATATAAAATCCTTATAAAATTGCTTAGTACCAATGACTTTGAAATAAATATTGTGCAATCTATTAAATGCAACTTTTGTCCTTTACTTTTCTCTATTCGATACATGAAAAGGTCCGGTCGTAAATCTTGCCTTTTTGATATGATGCCAGCCAGAGTTACGTTTTGTAAAACTGACTGGAATTAAAATAGATTTTAATATAGTACCTCCTTTAAAGAGAAATTATTCTTGAATTGGTTACAATTTATTACCGAAAGGTAGTAGTGTAATAGCTTGATGATAAATCATTTTAGGCATTCTTCAATCATTGTGAGCTCGCATCCACCATTCATATGGAAATGGGAGCTTCGAAAGCAATTTGGTATGGAAAATGACAACCATGAGAATGAAATCGAACTTCGAAATGTTATGCCCCCAAGTTTGAGTGGTTTTGGCGGAATAATGTAAAACGATTTACGTCTCAATTTAATATCAGTTCCCTTTTTGAACAATCAGTACCAATACATGTACTAGATGCTTCATGAAGGTAAGCATATTGCTTTTGCAATAACATCATGTAAAAGGCCCGAGCTTTGCAAACCAAGCTTCTGCATTGCAAAAGCAAAATGGCTCACCTAATCTTAATGCTTGTTTATTTTGGCCAAATGGATGGAATTGCTTTATTAATAGGACGAAATAAATCGTAATTAAATGTAGAAATTAAGATTGAAAATTATTTTAATAATAGTAATTATTTTTAAATACTTGAATTATTTTATATTTATTTATATAAACAATATTATAAAACTAAAATCAAGAACGACATTGTTTATTTTTCAAACCAATTTAGCTTGCGTGTATGATTGTCTATTCGTCTCTTGAAATGCCAGGTCATTTACCTCTGTGTATATGTTATGGATTAGAATTAATCAAAGAATGAAATCATCACACCGAAATTTAACGTAGTGATGGTTTGTTATGTTCACATTTAACATATTCGGTTAGTGGACGCGTCCTTGTATTGTAAGAATCAGACACAGTCGGGGAATAACCATCCTGAGGTATGGGTTGAGCAAATTACCAGACAAAGACGGCGTTGACAATTAGCACTTGTAAAATTTCGTATAATAGGATTTATGAACTTATTAACGCCATTATTAATAAAAAAAAAAATTTTTGGCAAGTGCGGTCTATTAGGTTTGGTCATCTATATGTACTTTAACTATATGGCTATACTTTGTTCTAAGAAGAATTAAATCGGTGACTTTATTATAAAAATTTTATAATATTTTTTATACTTCACCCACTCCAACCGTCCTAATTGCTTTATCAGCTAATTGATTTTGGACTCGTAAAATCTCTTCTTCTGGTATTTGATAGCGAACCAATTTGCGATCTGCATTGAGCATTAAATCTGTACTAATTTTTTTATCGACCGTTGTTGAGACTTTTTTTCGAAAAAGGAAATCTCTCGATCTGCTTGCTTATTGATTTCTTCCGTTGCATTCCTACCTCTAACTTTATATTTTTGCCTCCTAGTATAATGTCATATTTCCTCGTAATCTTAATTGGTCTTTAGTTGTCAACAATTTTGCAAGCTGCTCGGTATTTTTCATAAGCTAATAATCCATTATTCACGCTATGACGGCTTTAGTTCTTCAGAAGTTATTTCCTTGATATCAACTTTTTTAATAATTTTAGGTTATCAAATTGTCCTTTAATTGCATTACGGTAATCAATCGTAATTTTTCCAATGAAGGTTTACAGATTTTTTACAATCGTTTTCTCCAATTCAGCCAATAAAACCTCTTTTAGTTTAGACCAAATCTAAATAGTCTATCACCTAATTTCTAATGCTCACCTTGAAGGGCATTAGGTTGACCCGTCTTATCGGGATGAAAACATAAAACGAGATTTTTGTAACGTAAATTAATTTCTTCTTCTGTTAACATGACATGATATTACCAAATAACATTTCTTTATGTGAGATGATTTCAACACATCCCGTATAAAATCTATTCTTTTGAATTTCCAGATTCCTAAAAAATTACCAGTCCTTCAATGATTAAATTATTTGCTACATTACGGAATTCGTCTCATACTCAACGATTTTCTGATAACTTTAAAAGGTCGCAGGTTGTATTTCTTTTGTATATCTTCAACAACTTTTAACATTTAAAAGGATTTGAAATTCTTTTTATTAATTCTTCTACAGCTTCCATAGGTTCCATAGGGATGAAAAATATCTTCGAAAAAAAAAAAAAACCTTATTAGAGCTTTGATAATTTGATTTTATAATCATTAAATCTAGCCTTTTAATATTCAACGAGAAAAATGATGATATATTTTTGATTCAAGATATGTTGCTTAAAAAGAAGGTTTCCGACAAAACCATGAGGTTTGGACAGTCATCGACATTGAAATCCGTCGAAATCCAGTTTCGACTTTTACTAAAATGAGTTTGAGTTTTGACTCATAATCTCACCTAATATTTAATGTTTTCTAATGATAAGCTATTCACCAATATGATAATAATAAATACTGTAGTTGGCAAAATTTTCTATTGTTATTCCAAGTCCCCATAATACTAAGTAAAATGAAACGCGGCGCCCGGTGACAAAATATATCACGTGAAATTTCGTGAAGGCCAGGGAAATCGATTGTTTTTAGCTGCGCCATTGACTAAAATACTTGGCCTATTATTTTCTATAACCCGATTATTTTTTTATTTACTAAAATGACCCTTTTTTTTATTATTTTTTTAAATTAGAATTCCACTGCACATTGGTCTATAAAACCAGTTAACGTGTAAAGGCAAGGACCATAAAAAATTTTCCTTCTCCAAATGAATAAGGGTTTTATGGTATTGACTAAATGTAAACATTCTAATATTTATTTCTGGGTGTTCACCGAAACTATCTACTAACAAATTCATAATTTTCGAGAATATTTGATTCCTGGTAATTGCATTCTTTTATTAATTAAAGGTTCGAAGTTTTTAAAATTAGTAAATGGTGACTCTTACTCTTAAGTGCTTAGATTTATTTGAGTATTTTATATTTATTTATAAACCGAAATAATAAACGATATTGCTTATTTTTTCAAAACCAATTTAACCTATGTGTATGATCCGTGCTGTTTAGCGGACTAATTATTTCGCGACGAAATTTCCTCCTTAGAAGTGTTTGCATTTGAAAACTCTGTGTACTATGGCATTGAAGGAGTCCTTGTTAATGCACATATAATAATAGGATTTACGCATATTAGTTTGGCATTTTTTCTTTTTCTTTTTCTTTTATTTATTTTTTATTTTTTATATATTCAATAACAAATTAAATGCAATCTGAACGCGGAAAAATTCGTGTGCACTTTTAGATGTAGCTTAAGGAATCGTATTTGGTGCGCAATAACGAAAATATGTGATGCCGATTTTCTTATCTTGCCTCAACTCTCAACTCCAACATTGTAAAACAAATAATCGAAATAAATTATTTAAGAAAAGAATTGCTAATATATATAAATATATTATAATTTAAAGCTGAATGTTGGAATTTTACTACAAGCAAAATAAAGGCCTTAAAGCTTAAGTAATTTATTACCAAAATTATAAACTATTTTATTAAAATCAACATATAGACAACTCAGATGTAAACAAAAACTTATTTCTTGCCATGCTCAACTAATATAACTAAGTATACTTAGAAATAAGGTATGTAAATCCAACGTTATAATTATACGATTATTTGAAATGTGCTATAGTTTTTCGTTAAGCCAGTAAAGATTTGTTATCAAATTGGTTCTGCGGGTACGATTCCTGAGGTATTTCTTCACCACAAATGACCCACAAGAAATCTTCCAAAATTTCTAAGCGCAATTCAGAAATACGACGACACTTATCTCGAATTGTCTTAATAGTTTCGATAGCTCGTTCAAATTCTTCCTTACCACCATCTATTATATCAAAAATTGCAAGGTTAATTCTTGCAATATTCTGCACTTCTTCCAGCCTTGATTGAAAGGGCATTTCTTCTGCGTCATCTAAGTGTACTTGAGCTATATTGCTATACTCTGTTTTAAGAAAAATAAAATCGATAATTTTATTGTAAAGATTTTTAAACTTGATATTTTCTTTTATTTCACGAATACGGTCATCTAGCTTTTTAGCCTCCTCATAAAGCTTTGGATCCTTCACACCAGTATAAACTATCTTTGCAAACATCTTTAGATCATTTGTTGTTTTTCCATAAATTTTTATTTTCCCAATACTCAAGACCTCTCCTAACAAAGTTAATAAATAGGCAACACCATCCGGTCTAAATCTATAGCTTAAAAGTATTTCTACTATTTTATTAGGATTAATAAAATCTGCATGATCCTTTAAGTAAATTAAACTGGTATCTTTTTTATATTCCTTAGAAAGAACGTCGATAAATTTCTGATGGTCTCCTTCATCATGAGCTTTCAGTGCCTCCCTCATGATATCATTAAGCTTTTCAAGAATTACTGGAACTTCTGTCATTTCAGCGCCTTTATTCAATAATTTATAACCGCCCCATAACCCTAAACCAACGGTAGTTATTCCAAATATTAATCCAATTGGGCCCAAAAATCCTAAAGCAATTGCTAAACCAAATTCTTCGATAGCAGCCATAGTTACAGTTGATACTAAACCCCCTCCGACCACCATAGTCATTCCTCCAATTATTTTAAACTGTTTAGCATGCTCTTTGACTTGCAAGATCTCTTCTTCAGGTATTTCATAGCGAACCAAACTGCGGTCTGCATTGAACATTAAATCTGTAATTATTTTTTTCATATCATCGTCAATTGACCGTTGTTGAGACTTTTTTTCAAAAAAGGAAATCTCTCGATCTAATTTCACTAAAGCTTTGTTATCAAAGTTATCTTTAAGTTTAATCTCCGTGGCTGGCTTATTGGTTTCATCCGTCACATTCCTACCTCTAACTTTATCAAATATTTTTTTTGCCTCGTTCAGTTCATGCGTGACCAGATTAGAATTTTTTAAATGTAAATTAATTGCCGACAAAGCAAATAACTGAGCTTCTAAAATTCTGTTGGATACATATAAGCATAATGCCATATTTCCCCGTAATCTTACTTGGTCTTTTAGTTGTTTAGCTTTATCAACAATTTTACAAGCTGCTCGGTATTCCTTATAGGCTAATAATCCATAATTCACGCTATGACGCTTTAGTCCTTCAGAAGTTAATTCTTTGATATCATCTTTATTTAACAGTTTTAGGTTATTCAATTGTCCTTTAGCTGCATTACGGTAATCAATCGTAATTTTCCAAAGATGGTTTGCAAATTTTTCATGCAGAGCCCAACCTTCATTTTTTAAGGTATTTTTCAATTCGTCCAACAAGCTCTCTTTAAAATTTAGACCAAATCTAAATAGTCTATCACCTAATTTCTTATGCTCGCTTTGAAGGTAATACGGGGTATTAGGTTGACCCGTCTTATCGGGATGAAAATATAAAGCAAGTTTTCTGTAACGTTTATTAATTTCTTCTTCTGTAAACATGATATTACTAAATAACAATTCTTTTTTGTGAGATGAATCTTTGTGAGATGAATCCAACACATCCCGTATAAAATCTATTCTTTTTGAATAAGCCATTTTACTAGCTAATAATTTTAAAGAATTCAAGGAAGAAAAGTATTGCCGGTTATCATCTTTAATTTTTGAATTCCCAGACTCCTGAAACTTTACTAGTCCTTCATTGATTAAATTATTTGCTACATTATGGAAACTAATCTCATAATTAACGATTTCTTGATAACTTTCAAAGGTCGCAGGTTGTATTTCATTGAAATATTTAAAATACTTTCGGATATCTTCAACAACATTCTTATTTAAAAAGATTTGAAGTTCTTCTATTAATTTTTCTAAAGCTTCCATAGGTTCCATAAGTTCAATAGGGGAAAAAATATCCTTGTCAAAAAAAAAAAATAAAATAAAATGTTTAAAAAAAAAAACTTGATAATATGCTTTTATTAATCATTGAATTTACCTTTTTATATTCAACCAGAAAAGTGATGATATAATTTTATGTTGTTGATGTTGCCGAGCGATCGAAATCGAAACCCATTGAAACCCAATCGAGATCGAAAAGGTTTCGACTTTTGCCAAAATGAGATTTAGTTCGCGCCTTAGCTACACGGAACTAAGTTGAGTCAAGCAAATTATTAGATCAGCAAAGCCGCAAAAAATTTTCTTATTATTATATTATTACGTTATCAAATCCACAATCTCTTGATTGTTTTTGCTGCGCCACTAAATTAATTTGATAGTTGACTAAAACATACTATCCTGACGAAAATAATTGCAGAGAATATTTACTTTATTATATTTATTATAGCTTCGCCTACCCGATTAGATTATTTTTTAAATTATGTGTGTTGTGTAAATGTAAGGACCATAAATAACCTTTCTTCTCCCAAAGATAAAGATTTTATGGTTATTTGATTTGAATGTAAAAATTCTATATATTTATTCTGGGTGTTCACCGAAACTACCTAGAATCTACTATAATAACAAAATTCCATCATTTCACAATAATTTCGTAAGACAGAAGTGGAGTATGATTCACTTGTAAACAAACGACATAATACTTTTGAAATATGTGATGTAATATATAGTATGTTAATAATTGATTTAATTGTAATAAATTATTTTGATTCTTTCATAATTAAAAAAAATAATTATGTAAAATAAATATTATGTATGTGACTATAACTAAACGTTTTTAATGATTTTACTAAAATTATTAATAATATTTAAATTTATTTTGTAATATATATATTTTTTATTTGTAATATATACAAATACCGCTTCTATTGCGACTCTTCCTTTACTATTAAATGGATTAAAAACTACATAAATTATTTATTTTTACATTTTTACATTGCAAAATCGTAATAAATAAATTCACTTTATTCATAAAATTTAAGATCCTCTTCATAGATAATATCGTTTTCATTAAAAAGGCTATTGTTTGGCATAGAAGACATGTTTATTTTCAAAGAAATTTTCGCTCAACGGAAAAAAAAATGAAAACTTGTTTTAAAGTTTAAAATTTACAAATTATATTACGCATAATAGTGGTTGTATAAAAATTTCACGTGACTGTACTCCATTTGGCCACTTTCTGTATCACTCTAGTTTCGAGGATATTATTTACAACTATGCAATTGCTTTTAATAGAACGAAATAAGACTTAATTTTGAAATTATTTTTAATAATAAAATTAGGAGAAATTAACTTAAGCACTTTAGATTAAATATATTGTATGATCCGTACTCATTATTTCGCGACGAAGGATTCCTTCTTAGAAGTAAGTTGGCATTGTAAAGCTTTGTAAAATGACATTGACAAGGGATAAATATTCTTAAACCAAATATTGACGTTTCATATGAATTGGTGGACGCGTCCTTGTATTGGGAGAATCAGACTCAAGGAGAATAACCATTCTAAGGTATGGGTTGAGCAAATGACAGAAAGAGACGTCGTTGACAGGATTAGCACTTATCTCTGTAAACCTTCGTATAATAAAGTTTTATGAATTTATTTTAACGCCATTGCTAATAAAAAAGGTTTCGTGATTTCAAAATATAATTTAAGTGACGGTCTGATAGTTTGGCTTTTTTTTTGTTAATTAATAAAAGATTAAAAGTAATTCGGACATCGTGTTTATATAATTTGTATAGCCACTGCAATGCGGAGACGTATTTGGCGCAGTATAACGAAGACAATCAACTTCACATGTCGAACAAAGTTTTACAAAAATCCGAATAAATTATTTAAAAAAAATATATCTATTAAAGGATTTAAGGGATGAATGTTGGATTTAAAACCTGCAAGCATTATAAATGAAGTAAAGCTTAAAATAAGTTGCTACCAAAGTTAAAAAAAAAATTTTATTAAAATATCAGCATATAGAACTCGGATAAAACTAATTTCTTGCCACGCCCAACTATATACATAAATAAAATATAACTAAGTATAAATCCAAAATCCAAAGTCCTAATTATGTTTATAAAATATGTGCTTTAAGGATTTAGTTAAGCCAGTAAAGATCTGTTATTAAATTGGTTCTGCGGGAGATTGATTTTAGGTAATTCCAACGATTCCTGAGGCATTTCTTCGCCACAAATGACCCACAAGAAATCTTCCAAAATTTCTAAGCGTAATTCAGCAAAACGATAATTACGGCTTTTATCTCGAATTGTCTTAATTGTTTTGATAGCTCGTTCAAATTCTTCTTCGTGACCGTCTAATATGTCAAAAATTGCAAGGTTAATTCTTGCAATATTCTGCACTTCTTCCAGCCTTGATTGAAAGGGCATTTCTTCTGCGTCATCTAAGTGTACTTTAGCTATATTGCTATACTCTGTTTGAAGAAAAAAGAAATCGGTGAAAGTATTGTAAATGTTTTTAACTTTATTATTTTCTCGTAATGCTTGAATGCGGTTATCTAGCTTTTTAGCCTCCTCATAAAGTTTTGGATCCTCCACACCAGCATAAACTGTCTTCGCTAACATTTTTAGTTCATTTGTTGTTTTTCCTTTAATTTCTATTTTCCCAATATTCAAGACCTCTCCTAGCAAAATTAATAAATAGGCAACACCATCCGGTCTAAATCCTTGGCTTAAAAGTGCTATAACTATTTCTTTAGGATTAATCGAATCTGAACGATCCTTTAAGTTTAAAAGTCTGGTATCTTTGTCATATTCCTTAGAAAGAATATCGATAAATTTCTGATGATCGTCATCATCATAAGCTTTCATTGCGTTCCTCATTATATCATTAAGCTTTTCAAGAATTTCTGGAACTTTTATCTGTTCGGCGCCTTTATTCCATAAATTGCTACCGGCCCATATTCCCAAACCAATGGTCAATAATCCAATTGGGCCCATAAATAGGGCCGCAAATGGGCTCACAAATACATTAATTCCGAAAGCAATTTTTGCTAAACCAGTTATTTTATACTGAAAAGCATGATTTTGGACTTGTAAGATTTCTTCTTCAGGTATTTCATAGCGAACCAAACTGCGGTTTGCACTGAGCATTAAATCTGTCATTATTTTATTTATATCGTCGTCAATTAACCGTTGTTGAGACTTTTTTTCAAAAAAGGAAATCTGTCGATCTAATTTCACTAGAGCTTGCGTGTTATCAACTTTATATTTCAGCTTAATCTCCGTGTCG
This sequence comes from Funneliformis mosseae, assembly GCA_910592005.1. Lineage (NCBI taxonomy): Eukaryota > Fungi > Glomeromycota > Glomeromycetes > Glomerales > Glomeraceae > Funneliformis > Funneliformis mosseae. The sequence continues at coordinate 11,985 of CAJVPP010000455.1, read as the reverse complement.
GGCTTATTGGTCTTTTCCGTTGCATTCCTACTTCTTACTTTATCAAATATTTTTTTTGCCTCGTTCAGTTCACGCGTGACCACATTACAATTCTTTAATTGTAACTTAATTGCCGACAAAGCAAATAACTGAGCTTCTAAAATTCTGTTGGATACATATAAGCATAATGCCATATTTCCCCGTAATCTTACTTGGTCTTTTAGTTGTTTAGCTTTATCAACAATTTTACAAGCTGCTCGGTATTCCTTATAGGCTAATAATCCATAATTCACGCTATGACGCTTTAGTCCTTCAGAAGTTAATTCTTTGATATCATCTTTATTTAACAGTTTTAGGTTATTCAATTGTCCTTTAGCTGCATTACGGTAATCAATCGTAATTTTCCAAAGATGGTTTGCAGATTTTTCATGCAGAGCCCAACCTTCATTTTTTAAGGTATTTTTCAATTCGTCCAAAAAGCTCTCTTTAAAATTTAGACCAAATCTAAATAGTCTATCACCTAACTTCTTATGCTCGCCTTGAAGGGAATACGGAGTATTAGGTTGACCCGTCTTATCGGGATGGAAATATAAAGCGAGTTTTCTGTAGCGTTTATTAATTTCTTCCTCTGTAAACATGATATTACCAAATAACATTTCTTTTTTATGAGATGAATTCAACACATCTCGTATAAAATCTATTCTTTTTGAATAAGCCATTTTACTAGCTAATAATTTTAAAGAATTCAAGGAAGAAAAGTATTGCCGGTTATCATCTTTAATTTTTGAATTCCTAGACTCCTGAAACCTTATTAGTCCTTCATTGATTAAATTATTTGCTACATTACGGAAATTAATCTCATAATTAACGATTTCCTGATAACTTTCAAAGGTCGCAGGTTGTATCTCATTGAAGACTTTAAAAGAATTTTGTATATCTTTAACAACATTAACATCTATAACATCTAATATTTGAAGTTCTTTTATTAATTTTTCTACAGCTTCTTCCATAGGGACAGAAAAAAATGAAAATAAGTGGAAATGGTCATTGAATCTAGCCTTTTTATATTCGCCAGAAGAATTTTATAATCGTCAAAGGCAACTCACCTAATATTTATCGCGCGGAATAATTATTTTCTCACGATAAGTTATTCATCAATATGATAATAATAAACAGTTCGCGCCTTGGCTACACGGAAATTAGCTGAGTCGAACATTTTATTAGATCAGCAAAGCCGCAAAATTTCTATTATTTATTAATTATTGTTCATTATTACGTGATCAAATCCACAATCTTTTGATTGTTTTTGGTTGCGTCAGTCACTAAATAATTTGTTGCAACAAATCACAATCTTATAGTTAAACAAATACATATTTTCTGGTTTTAATTTGTTTTTTAGATTTTTTAGTTTTAGTTTTAGTTTTCGATTCGTTTTTTTTTTTAGTTTATTTATTTTAGTTTTAGTTTTCGTTTCATTTTTTTTTTTCATTTTTTTAAAATTACAAACATTTCTATACTATTCTATATTATAAACTTATTATACCTACTGCATACCAACTTTTGAAACAGAGTTGCTCGTGCCTTTTCTGGATTTAAACGATTACGCAAAGGATTTATAGTATTTTTTGCAATTGAAAATATCTGTTCACTAGACACGCTAGTTGCTTGTACACAAAGGTAATCTTGTGCCATTTTTGCTATGTTTTGATATTTTGAATTATCTGCATGAGCTTTCCACCATAATAATGCATCACAATCAATTTCAGGAGATGAGAAATAATTTTGTAAACTATTATCAATTGAATAAGAATGTGATTGATTAAGCATCTTAAAGTAATGACGCGTCGATAATGAAACATTTGTTTCTTGAGATATTAAATCATTACTGGGAGTAACATATTTTGAGTAAAGGTCTTGAATATTCTGTTGAGCTATACGTTGTTTACAATTATCATATAATGTAAACTTAATATTAGGATCAAGTGCAGCAATAATAAATGATGTTGGTTCAACTTGTTGCCAGTATTCATCAAGTTTGATTGCCATTGCAGTTGCAATAATTTTTGAGTAGTTTCTTCTATTGTATCATTAATTACATTTTCAAGAAATTTAATAATCGTTGTGAATGCAAATAAAGATCATCTAAAGTTGGATAATTTGATGATGAAAGCATCATAGTAGCTTTATAAATAGGTTTAAGAAGAACCCAAATTGCCTATATTTTATATAATAGATATATGAAATTAATTTAAAAATCAAAAAAATCAATGCTAAAAAAAATAACAAACAACTTACATTAAGTTCAATCCAATCAGATTCAGTTAGATAATTTTCTCCTAAAGAATGATTATATAAAACAAGAATATTAGTCATTACTCTAATTTTTCATAATTTTTCAATTATTAAAAATATACTATTCCATTTAGTTGAAATATCAAAATCAGATATAAGAAATAGTTTATTTTTCATAATAAATATCTTTTTTAACTCTTCAAAAATTGATTATAAATTACAAATAGTTAATGCAAATGCTTTTGCTTTTATAATTGCAATATTAACAAATTTTAATCCTTCTATAACAACTAAATTTAAATATGAGTAGCATAACGATGATGTTAAAAATCATTATTATTAAAAGTATTTTTAAAAAGACATTAAATAATTGGCAAAAGTGATCATATTAGATCTATTATTAATTATTGCTGCAATAATATTGTTACTAATTCCATAAAATCTAATGACTTTTAATATTGTATTTGTAATATTTAATCCTTTATAGCTTTCATAAATAGGAATAATATCAAGAAGCAATTTACATATATTCTAATTATCATTAATTCAATGAAGTATAATAGATAAATATCTAAGATTATTGTAAGCAATCCACATGTCAGTTGTAATGATCATTTTTTGAGTTATATTACTTAAAAGATTACTTAAAAATAATATTATCTTTCATAAATTATTTGAATTTGATTTAATATTATTTGATGAGTTGATAATTTATATTGTCCATTAAGTTCTTTAATAATTCATGAAAATTAAGATCTTTAACTACTATAAATAATTATTAGTTACAAATAATCCACTTAATAAGTAAAAAGGTAATTTATATAACTTTCAGGTCATTAAATTTATAAGATTCAACAATATAAAGAGTTTGTTGTAATTCATTATAAATATTTTCATGATATTTAGTAAAATATTATTTAATTATCTAATTCCAGTTGATTTTTTCTAATATAACTGGCAAAATGAATAAGAAACAAATGTTTGCAAATACTTATTTCAAAATATTCATTTATTAGATTAGAATTTTTATGTTTTTTATTTAGAGGTAAAGATAATTCTATTTATATATGATCATTTATGATATAATAAATAGTAAATATTATTATTAAATTTATAACGTTTAAATAAAAATATATAACAATATTATAAATCAGCTAATAATTATCATATGGGAAAATTTCTAAGAAAATCAGATTCTGAGAAATTTTTGATTTAAATTAAGAGCTTAATACATTTTAATCTAATAATATTAAAAATTAAAATATAATAAAAATCTTAATTTTGTTAAAAAATTTCTAGAATCTAATTTTTCTAGTAATTAAACCATATGATTAATTATCACTTGTTCTATTTTTAGTTTTCAAAATTAGTTTTAAGACAAAAATCAGATTACCTAATTAAGAATTTATAAAATAGTTTTAGATTATACTTATTTAAATAAATTAACATTTTTAAAGAAAATAAATTATTTTTAATATACTAATATATTAAAATAAAATAAGAATTCTACTGCTTATAATAAATATTTATTAATATTAATAAATTTTAAAATATTCAGCTAAAATATATTTATTAATACATAATGATCAAGTTATACAATTATTAAACAACTGGAGTATAGATTAATAACATAAATATATTCTCACTGTAGAATCAAAAATTTATGAAAATATTATCACATGATATTTTAAAGAAAAGAATTAAAGAAAATAAAGAAAATCCAAATTAAATAGAAGATCATAATAGATAATTATTTAACCAAAAACTAAATCACGAAATATAAATAAACTATTAGCTGATAAATAAATTACTTACTGAAGAAAAAGAATAAATTACTTACTAATGAAAAAGGATAAATTACTAACTAAAAAAAAATAAATTGTTACTAAATATTGAATAACTTTTAAATAAAGGTAACAAAAGATTTCTTAAAAAGGAAAAATATAATATTATAATTATATCATAAAGATAATAAAATAATAAAATACTTAGATAAAAAATATTAGAATTAACAGAACATTTAAAATTAAAATAATAGAATTATAAATTAATTAAAATAGAAATATCAGAAATAACAATGATTACTGAAACTTAGAAAGAATTTTACGAAAATTACAGAAAGAAATTTAGAAAATTATAGAAATTATAGAAATAAAAAATTAGGAAATCATAAAATCTACAGAAATATAAAATCAAGAAATTATAAAATTTACAGAAATAATCTATATTAATTTTATAAAATTTTCACTATATAAAAAATCATTTATCTAAAAAATGATTTTTTTAGCTTAGGTAAAATCAATTTGTAACGTAAATTTAATCTTCTTTAAATTAGTCTTAGATTAGTATTTATGAGATTTCTATAATTTCTTTTTAATTTGTAATTTATTTTATTTTACTTTATCATAATAAAGATCTTGTAAAACTACCATATTTTAAAAAAAAACCTATATAAAAGATCATTAATTAATATATATAAGTTCAATGTTCAACTTATCAAAGTCAAAGCTTATTTAGATAATATTTTTAACAACCTTGTTGACTCTTTAGCACAATTATATCTGTAAATAACAGCCTTCTAATTTAACATTTATAATACTCTCAAATGTTATTTTACACATTAAAATTTTACTATTATTATTTCAATTCATTAGTCTATCAAAAATGTTTCTTATGAATTATCTATCTCCAATCTAATCAACCTAAATATTTTGTCTAAATAATCATAAATTTATTAAACAAATTAATTCACTACTTTATTTGCTCTTTGTGATAATACTGCATTATACATCATCACCTATTCTCTTTTTTTAGAAAAATGAAATATTAATAACTTTTGAAAATAATGTTTACCTTCAAGATCCATAAAATAAGATATCTGTTACTTTAACCTTCTACACTTTTGTATCTCAGATATGATGCTATTTACAAAGCCTTTTATTATATTTAGATATGTCTAGTCATTAACTATCAAATGAATTCAATTATCAAACAATTAAAAAATCATTTAAAATCTATTACCAATGTATAAATTTATGAAATTGAAAGGCTTAACTGTTAGATGCTATCTACTTACAACTTTACCTTATTTTTTACCCTTTATTAAAGAAATCTTTTTTATTTATCTTTATAATTTTATTTATAATAATTACTATCTTAATTTTTAATCTTTGCTGCTTGTTCTTTCTTTGTGTACTTTTTTATGAAATAACTTATAACATTTGAAAAGATTGCTATTTGATCATCTATAATTTTAAAAAATCTTTCAATATTAATCTTCTATCAAATTTATATAATTTCTCTTCTTTTAGTTATAATCTTATATCTAACCCTTCTTCTTTTTCTAATAAAGTAAATCCAATTATTTTTATAAAGCAATTAGAATTCTATTGGCCAAATTTTTAATATATTAGTAATTATACTTTTATGAGTTTTATTTGCCAGAAAGTAATAGTCTTAACTTAAGTTAAGTTTAATTTTGAAGAGTATAGGGTTAATCTTCTTTTTTTATTAATCTTAAATTAATTTTTAAATGAGATTTTTGTAATTTTTTCTTGATTTTATATTTTATTTTTTTATCTTACATTTATTATAATAAAGATCTTGTAAAACTACCATACTTTAAAAAAAACTATGTAAAAGAACATCCTCTTAATTCCTATTACCTTAATAATAAAATAATAAATATTTATTCCTTTAATAATAAATAAATATTTATATTTGATATTAAATACAAAAATATGTTAAATTAATTCTTGAATAAAAATTGCCTAATAGAAATTATGTTGAAATACATATTTAATTAATATTTTATTATAAAAAATTAGGAAATTTATGATGACCAAATAATCAAATAGAGAGTCTAATGATGATTAAAATAAGAAAAAAAAAATGAAAGAATACTAAAATTATAAAGGAAATATGAGACAACTTAGAATAAAAGAAAAAGAGATGAGCAGAATAACCAGAAATAAGAAAAACAATAAAATTAACTACAGAAATATACATGAATCTAATATTAAAGAATTATAAAATAAAGAACTAAGAATATAATAAAAGATAATAAAATAAATTGAAATTGATAAATAAAATATAAGAAGAATAATTGGAAACTAAAAATAATAAAAAATACAATTGAAGAAAAATACTAACAACATAAAATCTAAAGACTAAAGATGGCGTTGCAATATTGTGACACTTATTTGTCACCTGTTGCAACTTAAATTTTAATAATGTTGCAATTTGTTGCAACATTGTGATGCTTATTTGTCACCTGTTGCAACTAATTGAAGCGCCATCTTTACTAAAGACATAAAAAAAATTATAATGATACTAATAAAGCTTTGAAAAATAAATAAATCAAAAGAAATAAAAGAAATAATGAAGTTGAAATAATAAAAATAAAAATAAAGAAAATTAATAAAATAATGGAATAAAGAATTAGACAAATTGAAATAAACTAATTGAATGGAAATAAGATTCTTAGACAAATAAAATTTAATTTATAAATCAAATTCTCTTGAATATGAGTGGCAAAAATGGTTTAGAAAGGTATAACTCTTATTATGTAAAGCTATCAACTTATAAATATCATATATTTGTAAATACAGATTTTGATAAATAGTAAATAATATTTTTTAATTCCAAAAATTTGTAAATAAATTTTAAAAAAATGATATTTTAAAGTTCTTTATTATTATTCAAGCAATTTAAATAATTACATTATTTTCTTATTTAGTATAACAATCAAGATTATTTATTATTTTATTAATATCATATATATTAATAACATTTCTTGTTTAGATATACATATCAGGAAAATGATAAAATTTTGCATAATTGAGAATGAGATATTGATTAAACTTTTCATTTTAACTATACTTTAGTGCTAATTAATTTTGATAATATTAAAGTAATTTATATTAATTAAATATTGATTATAAATTATTAATAAAATAATTATGTTTGTCAAAATACAATTCATCTGTCAATAATAATTTAATTAGTAATTCATTAATTTATGCTAAAATATATTTTTAATTGAACTATATTTTATTAGAAACATTTTTGGTCATCTAATATATTAATAAAAATTTTTATTAATTGTTTAATTTAATTTATTGCAATTCGTAAAATAAAATTTTAAAAATATTTTTTAACTACATATTATTTATTAAAAGACTAATATAGTTATTATTATAGCAAAAAGATTGAGTACAACAACTCAGGAATCATAAATTATATAAGATATCATTGAATAACCTTTTGTAGCTTATTAATTAGTAAAAATATATGAAAAGCTAATAAACTGATTCTTTAATGAAATGAAATATATAATATGTAAAGGATTGAAAAGTAGAGAGATTTTTCAAAATTAGATTTTGTACTTTGCATTACTTTAAACTAAATAATAAACAAAATATTAATTAAGTAATAATTAACTAATATATTATTAAAAAAATATAACTTAATTACTTATCAAAAATTTATAAAATTATCTAATTTTTAAATGTAATACTTTTATCTTTCTCTAATATATATTCAAAAATTAAATTTAGATTTTTAAAATAGTTATCAATTGATTAATTATTTTTTAGAAAAGATTAATATAATTCTAAATTCTTTTATCATATAAAATAGAATCTTTTAAGGATCTGATATTAATTTTAATTTATTAAATTTTTTTATAAATTTGAATAAAATAGATAGTATAGTTTCTGAATAATATAAGTTAGTAATTAAATCTTTTTAAAAGTTGATTAGAATAGATATTGAAAATGTCTAAACAAAAAGTTCAACTTCTAGAACTTCTAGCTAATGTCTTAAATTATAATATATTTATTAATAATTATAAATAGTAATCAATTTTTAGTGAAATACTAAAATTCAAAAAGAAATAAGATATATCTACCTTATTATAAGTCTTATTAAAGAGAATTTCAAATTATTTAATATATTATAAATATTTAAAGTATCAAAAATTTCATAATAATTCTTATTTTTATCATAAATATTAAAAAAATATTACATATAAAATGTTGACTGAAGATTTTTCTTAACTTTTAACATTAAAAACTTAAATTATTTTAAATTTTAGAATTTTAATAAACATTACCAAGAAAAAAATGATATCATAATCTTATTCATATTATATAATAATTAAGTTTTTTCAAATTTCTATTTATATTACTTTAAAATTATATAAATATTATTAAAAAAAATATTTGATTAATTATAATTATAAATAAATAATCAATAATATATCAAAATAAAATATATTCTTCAATTTATCTATTATTTAAAAGTTTATATTTATATTAATTTTGTTAGAATTTCTTTATTAACTAAAAAATAATATTTACTTAGTTTATATATTAATTAATATTATTTATCAATATAAAAATTAAATAAAAAAACTTATATTCTAATTAATCAAATTAAAATATATCATCAAAATGTAAATTAATATTATATTTATTATATATCAAATATTTTAATAAAAATTTATTAATAATTAACTAATTCTTTATTTTTATCAAATTTATAAAATTTATGCTTTATACTTTAGCTTAATCATTTATCAATAAAATAAATCTTTAAAAAAATTTTTTTATTATTAAAGTTAATAATTTAATTAAAATATTTATTATTCATAATATATAAAAGAATATATGATAATATCCTGACATCTAAAATTCTAATAGTTTAAAATACTGATTTTAAAATCTTAATATATTCAAATCTTAATAATTCATAATTCTAATGGTTTTAATTTAAATAGATGTAATTTTAACTATTAAAATCCTAAAACTTAACTCTAACTCTAACTTTATTCTAACTCTAATTCTGATATAATTTTAATACTAAGTTTAATTAGTTTCAATAATTATCGTATTTAAAATAAGATTTTTGAATACAAAAAAATTTTATATAATGAGCTATATCTGAGAGATAAATAAAGTATATATTAAATTTGACTTAAATATACAACATTTTCAATAAAATTTTATACTGTATAACAAATATTTCATATTTATTTAAAATTTAAGTAACCAATATTACTTAAACTATTAAATTAAATTATAATATATATAATTATTCTACTAATAATTATTATCATCATTTGTATTCTACTTTTTTGTATTTTTTATAATTTTTCAATATTTATAATACTATTTTTAATACTATTAATTTTTCAATAATAATAAGATATTAATAGTAAATTAGAAAGATATAATCTTTTGCTTATTCATTATAATGTATCATAAAAGTAGTTTCAATATTATTCAAAGCTACAAAAATTAAAATAAATATATTTCATATGCAAATTATACTTTATTATTACAGTTATTAATATGAATTACAATCAGAATTAGATAATGATCAATAAATTTAATATGAATTTGATTAGTATTTATTCTATTTAATATATCAGTTCTAATATAATTTGCATTACATTTTAAAAATTAGCAATTAAAATATAATCTTAAAATAATTTTTATAATTTTTATAAATAATTAGACATATCATAAATATTACTATAATTTTTATTACTAATATTAATTATAATTTATCTATAAAAAAGAAATAACTTTTAGTTTTAAATTTAGATACTTGCAGATTTATTTTTGTAGTTTCAAATATTTTTTACATATAGTAATTTATTTTGAAATACGTTCTTTAGTCTTAATTGATTTTATAATAATATGTATTAGTTATTTGTTACCTTATTATTGGATTTTTAAAATTTTTTTTGAGTATATTCATCAAATATAACTAAAAAAAAAAAAAAATTTAGTATTAAAACTTTTTGTATTACACTTCTTAAATATAATATAATATAAATATAATATAATATTATAAATATTTAATCATATATTTTATTTTTTTATATAATAAAAATATGATTTATCTTCTTTTTTTTATTGTATATCATAATTAATAATATCAAAACATGAATTATCTATAATATTATATTCTAATTCAAATTTATCATCATTTTAAATATTAATTGATCAGAAATCTTAGCAAATTATTTTTTATTATAATATAATATTAATGTTATAATAACATCTAGCTAATTTAAATATTTTAAATATTTTTAAAAGCTTGATTAAATGAGTTATCATCATTAATATTATGATCATTAATATCATTATTATCAATATTATTATATTAGTATTATTAGCAGTATTATTAAAATCAAGTATAAAATTATTGTATTTTAGAGTATACAAAGTATTCTGAAAAATTATAATATATTTAAATAAAATATAATTAATTTTTATACTTTGTAAAATAAAATTCATTGTTTTTAAAATCTATAATAAATATTAAGTTTTATTAATAAAACTAAATTCAAAAAATTAATTAAAATTTAACTTTACAAACTTTATTATATTTGAATCTATATTATATATATTAAAAAAATTTAATAGAGTTTTTAGAAATTTATCTTTTATAATTGAGAAATAAATATTATATCTATTATTATTATATAATCAAATTAGATTTTTTAAAGACCAAAAATAAAATTAATATTTTAAATTCTATATTTAATTTGTTTAATTTATATAAAATTTTAAGAATTTAATATTTTTTATTTCAGTTGAAATTATTTTAATTATTTTTCATTTATCATTAAAAAATTCAGCATAGTAAAATCTTTTATAATTTGTCTTATATAATCAAATATTTATTTTAAAAAACAATAGAAATAAACTAAGGATATAATGGAATTTTAGAATAATAATTTAAAAAATGATAAATCAAAAAAAATCAGAATAGTATAAAGATAAATAAATTGTCATTTAATTATTAGAATAAGTTATATTTTTAAGAATTTTATTAACTTTGATTTAATTTTAAATAATGATATGTTATTGCAAAAAATATTATTACTGTTTATATAAATTAAATTATATTTAAGTAGTTTATAATAATAATTCTGCAAAAAATAATATAAAATATCTTCATAAAATAAATTATCATTATGTTTAATAACATATTAAACTATAGCTAAAAATTAAGTAAATTAAATTTAATTTATTATTTTTTCAATAATAAATAATTATTAAAATAAATATTTTTAATACATTAGATAAAAAAATATTTTAACTAAGTTATCTGTTTATTTATTTTTTGAATTTAATACTTTATTTATCAAACCTGATTTACTTTTATGTGTTAATTTAAATACTAAAGATGTTCAGTTGATATAATAAAATTATTAATTAGATAAATTCATGCATTTTTATTATGTATATTTTAACTTATATTTGAGTTTTTGTTTATAATTTATAAATAATTAATATATCAAAAATTATATCTTATCTTTTTATTATAATAAAAAATATCAGTTATATTAATTAAAGATTGATTATTATTAAGCATTCCAATATTAATAAGAAATTTTTTGAAAAAAATGTTATGCTATTTTAAATCATTTTAAATAAGTTATTAATATTATAAATATTAATATAATTATAATATATTTATTAATATTAGATTAAAATCAATATAAATTGATAAATTTTTACTATCCTTTAAAGCGTAGGTATAAATTGACTATAAAATATTATAATATTTTAATATCTAATAGTTATAAAAAGATGAAATAAAGTTTTTTAGATTTTTTATATTAAAATCTATCTAATGATAGTATTTTTAAATTTTTAAAATTAATAATTATTAATATAAATTAATTTTTCAATT
>CAJVPP010000454.1:0-32050 GCA_910592005.1 Funneliformis mosseae | reverse complement strand
AAAAAAAAAAAAATTTAAAATGATATTAATTAAATTTAATAAAAAATTAAATCCCAACCTTTTATTACAAACAAAATTGCTAATTAATATTAAAAATAAATAAATAATAAATTAAAAAAATAAACAAACGAAAAATTAAATTAAAGCAACTTACCGCTATAGTCACTAATCGCTAATTTCACAATTTTCAACCGAACCTGAAATATAGAAATTTAAAAATTAATAATTATAATTTACATACATTGACACTTCTCCCTTTCATTTCGCTCTACCACCTCACTACTCCACTGCCTTCCACTTATTCCACTGCTTCCACTGCCTCCCACTTATCCCACCACCTCCACTGCCTCCCACTTATCCCACTGCCTCCACTGCCTCTCACTGCTTCAATTCCCCTTACCACACTACTCATTTAATTAAACACAAACCCTAAAATAAATTAAAAGTATATTAACAAACGATAAAAAAAGAGAAAAAAAAAATACATTTACTTACCGCAGCCGAAGTTAGTAAACTTGCTTTCTTCAGTTCTAAAGAAAGAAGTTTACAATGGTATATCAGTAAAAAAGATTATCAATTTATTAATTGATAATCAATTCAAGATCTGAATTCAGATCTGAATCTGAATCTGAATCTAACGGATCAGATCTGAATCTGAATCTGAATCTGACAGATCAGATCTGATCCGAATTTGAATCTGAATTAGATCCGAATCTGATAGATCCGATCTGAATCTGATCTATCAGATTCAGATTGGATTTGGATCAATCTGAATCCGTGCAGAACACTATATGAAAGTGTGACTTTATATTGAATCCCTTTATATAGTCACGCTGTAAGTAATTTTATAATATTGTGATTAAATAAAGATATATTATAAAATTATTTTAATAGTAATATTAAATATATTTATTTTATATAATGTAAAATTAAAAGCTATATTATATTTGTAAAGTAAAAAAAAAATTATTAAAAATATTATTAACTAAAAAAAACTAGTAATATCTTTTTGTGTTTTGCTTTTAAAAATTTTTCGTTACATAATTTTCATATGTTTTCTATAAATTTGTATATCTTTTATATCAATTTTCTCATTTTTCTATTCTTTTAAATATTGTAACCATATTTTAAGACTATTAAAAGCTTCGTTTATTGATATTATATAATATTTTTGATTAATTTCATCATTCAATTTAATTTTATCATGTTCTTCCAAAATAATTCATACAATTTCAGCATCTGTTAATGTACTTTCGTTGGAGTTATTAAATAAATAATTTCTAAATATTAATTAATATCAATTTTTAAAGATTCATCCATATTAATTTGCAAAAGAGCTTCAATAGCTTGTTGATTTTCTTGATTTGATATTTTTTCTGCTATTAAAGCTTGTTGTATATCATTATTATTAACTATTAGTAAAATATCTATTTTACGCTAACAATTAATAATAGTTTCTACTTTTACTAAATCCTAAGTTTGTGTAATATACTCTATAGTTTCTTTAATATTGATTTTATTTCTATATAATATTAAATTTATAAGAATTATATATATATAAAATAAAATAAAAATTAATTTAAATACTTAACTTATTCAAATCTACATTTTTATCAAATTGATAAATGATATGCTGAATATAATGTTATTTATAAATAGCTTTAAAACTATTAATAATTTTCGTGTCCATAGGTTGTAAATGAGCTGTTGTATTAGGTGAAAGAAATTTTATCCTAATATGTGATAAAACTAATTATCTTGTTTATTTTTATCAGGATTAAAATAAGATGATACATTATCTATAAGTAATAAAATTTTTCAATTTTCTACTCTAAATCTATTATTAATAGATTTAAGCCATTCTTTAAAAATATCATTTCACATTCATACTTTTAGATTAGCATAATATATACATAGAAGTATATTACGATTAATTTAATAAAGACATCTAGAATTCTTTGAAAAACCAATTACAAGAGGTTTAAGTTTTTCTATACCAGTAGCATTTGTAGCTAAAAGAACAGTAATATAGGATTTATCCTAAAAATAAACTTAATTTTATTATTTTTTCTTATAAAAAATAAATTATTTATTATTTACTTACTCGTTTTGCATCTGGAATAGGAGTAGATGTCAGAGTTTAGTTAGGTGTTATACAAAAGAAAAGCCCTGTTTCATCTGCATTAAATATATTTTCAAGTGAATAATCTTTTAAAATTTCTCGCAATTTATTTTTTTCTTCAGAAAGAGTTTCTAATAGTATACTATTTGCTTCATTATATAAGTGATATTTATAAATATTATTACGCCTTTTGAATTTTGTATCAACCATTTGAAAAAGATATACAGTGTAAGACAAAAAAAACCAAAATTTTTTAAATACACATTACACAAAAACTAATGACAATAACTAAATAAAATTTATATATATTTAAAACTAAAAACTAGCTAATTTTATTAATATTTTTTTAGAACAGAATTTGTTAACCATTATTTTCTATAATAAGTTCATATTGGTGTTTCATTGATCTTACTAATCTAATTAGGGTTGATTCTGAAATATTGTCTCATTCTTTGATCATATATTGGCATAAATTATCAGTATTCTTTAGCATTTTCTTCTTCACATTCCTTTTAACAATACTTCAAAGGTTTTCTATTGAATTTAGATTCAGATTATTAGAAGGCTAGTCAATAATTTCAGAAAAATTTTTTTAAAAAAATTTTTTGATATGATTGCTAGTGTATTTTAGATTATTGTCTTGCCAAAATGCTATTCATCTCTCAACAAGTCTTCAATCTCTGGAAGGTGGCTACAGAGTATGTTTACATAAAATTCAGCATTCATTATTTTAGAAAAATAATATAAACTTGTTTTTTCTTTTACACAAAATCCTCCTTATGCAAAAATTTTTGTTCGATCTTTAGGTATAGGGAGTATCAGTCGTTGTCCTTTATGCCAGTGCTCTACAGTATTCTGGAACAATTGGAAGGCAATCTCATCTGAAAACAAAGTTTTATTCCAATCATCATTAGGATGATTTTAGGTTCATTTTACCTGTTTACATTTATGGTCTGCAGTCAGTATCGGCGTTGCTCTTGAAAGGTCTTTTTAGTATCCAATTTTGGCTAAATGCCTTTCTATTGTCTTATAGGATACATCTACACCTTTCAATGACAATCTCGTTAATAGAGTCCTTGTTGAAATAGAAGAATCTCAGTAGACAAATTGGGCTAATGCTCTTGATGTATTAGCCATAATCTTTTTTGAACGACCACTTCCTTCTACATGCTGAATCGTCTCAGATTCACAAAGCTTAATACTCCAATTTCATAATTGTAAGATTGCTTAATGGTTAGTTTCTTGTCTGAAGGTCATTGTTTCTAATTAATTGATTTTTTAGGGTTTTTTAAAAAATTAAAGATATTGAGGGGAGGAAATGAAAAAATTTTTTTAATATTTAGTAATACAAAAAAAAATTATATACTCATTTACCTTACGATTATTTTTCTTTTTATATTGTTCAGATCGGATTTGATTTAGTTGAAATCTGCATCTTTTTATTTCTCAAAAAAAAATTCTGGTTTTTTTGTCTCACACTGTATATAACAGCTAGGTAAGTTTTATTAATTTATTAATTTATTTTTTAATTTATTTTAAATATTAAAATTCTATTTTATATTAAGCGTAAATTAAGGATTTTAATAATATTAGTTATATTTTTACCATTAAATTAACCTCTGTATAGGTAATATTTTTAAAGAATCTACAGAATTTAAAGTTACAGTTGATTATGTTAATAAATTTACAACATATTTTTAAAATTCAAATAACAAATTTTTATTAAATAATTAAAAAAATATAATATGCAATTTATAAAAAATATATATAGTTGTATCCCTCTATAGTCATTTTCTATATAATTACATCATATAAATCTTTCATTATAAGCACATATTTCATAAGAATTAATATCTATTAATGCTATATAAAAAATTCCTTTATAATTATAGTATTTTTATAATCATACACTTTTAAAATTAATACTTAGTAACAATATATAAAATCCCTCTTATATAGTCACTTTTTATTATAATCACACTTTTTATTTTTAGTTCTAAAAGGTGTGACTGTTATTTAATAATCTAATTTATATAAAAACAGTTTGAGATATTAAATTTATGAAACTTATTAAATATAATTGAAAAGTTGATATAAAAATTAAGAAGTTGAAACCTTTAGAAGCTTTTAATATAATAAAAAATTAATATTAAATTTGATTAAATCTAAGTTATATAATGTCAAAGGATATTAAAACTTTTTATTTCAAAACCTTTATAATGATATTTGTAACCTACTAGAATTAGATTGATTTAATAGGGCTAAAAAAGTTATAAAAAAATTTTTTATTTATAATTTTTCAATATATAATTAATAGAATATAATTAATTAATTTTAATTTTGTATTTTTAAATTAAAATGTAATTTAAAAAACCTTTTCTATTAATGTAATAAAAAGCTAATCTATAAAAATAAGGTTTGTCTACAAATATAATTTATGGTAAAATGATCGACATTTTTAAATAAATATTACATCAGGAAATTTATATCACGTGAGCTTAGCTATCACGTTCTAATGGCCCAATAAATGGATTTTCTTTATGTTGTATGACATAACAACTAGCCAAATCGTATTAAAAAAATTTTAACGAATCAAATTGGTTTAGACAAACAAAGTAATATCTTGAAGGCTTGTTCTTTGAACAACTACTTACACGGTTTGCCCCTAAGTGCATCAGCCTTCAATCGTCCTTTATAAAAAATTAAACTTATCTACGCTCCGAGTTTTTTACGTCCTAATGGCAACTACATCAGATTTTGCAGACGTTGATGGCTGGATTCAACATCTCATGCAATGTAAACAGTTACCAGAAGCTGATGTAAAGAGATTGTGCGATAAGGTAGTTTGATGTGCAAATTAAGTAGCCTCGCAATTTGCTTTATTATCATCTTTTGCATCTGTTTTTAGTAATACCTTTTAGTACCTGTGAAGCCTTTTGATTTATTAATATAAACTTGTTTTGTTTATTTGAAATATATCTTATCAAAATATATTATTTTTTCGTTGATTAATTGTATTTTTTTAAACTTGTTGAAAAATTTGTTACAGATTTAATTCCTTTCAAATATCTATTAGTAACATTGAATATGCGAAATATAAATATTTTATAACCCTTTTCTTTTTGAATTAGGCTCGGGAAATTCTCATGGAAGAATCAAATGTTCAACCCGTAAGGTGTCCTGTTACAGTTTGTGGAGATATCCATGGTCAATTTCATGACCTTATGGAACTTTTCCGTATTGGTGGTAATTCACCCGATACGAATTACCTCTTTATGGGAGATTATGTTGACCGTGGATATTATTCCGTTGAAACTGTAACCTTACTCGTTGCACTCAAAGTTAGATATAGAGATCGAGTTACAATTCTTCGGGGGAATCACGAGTCCAGGCAAATAACCCAGGTATATGGGTTTTATGATGAATGCCTTAGAAAATATGGCAATGCAAATGTGTGGAAATTTTTCACCGATTTGTTCGACTATTTACCATTGACAGCATTAATTGATGACCAGGTTGGTTAAACCAATTTTTATTAACTATTTCTTTATATTATAATGATTAAATAAATAAAATAATTAAATAAAAAATTTTAATAAATTTAAGATCTTTTGTCTTCATGGCGGTTTATCTCCATCGATTGATACGCTGGACCATATTAGATCTTTGGATAGAATTCAAGAGGTACCTCATGAAGGACCTATGTGCGATTTGTTATGGTCCGATCCAGATGATCGATGTGGCTGGGGAATTTCGCCTAGAGGTGCTGGATATACCTTTGGACAAGATATATCGGAAGCATTTAATCACAACAACGGACTAACTTTGATTGCTAGAGCTCATCAATTGGTTATGGAGGTATATTTTTTTTAATATATAAATTCTTATTTTAATTGTTTATTTATTTATATAACATATAAATCTGGAACACGCATTTATTTTATATTTATGTTATTTTCAGGGATACAATTGGTCGCAAGATAGAAATGTTGTTACAATCTTCAGTGCTCCAAATTACTGCTATCGTTGTGGTAACCAAGCTGCCATTATGGAAATAGACGAGCATTTGAAATATACATTGTAAATATAAATTACAATATTTTGCATGTTTATGATTTTAATGCTGATGAATTCTTTTTATTTTATTCTTTTAGCTTGCAATTTGATCCTGCACCCAGAAGGGGCGAACCTCACGTTACTCGTCGAACACCTGATTATTTCTTGTAAACTCTAAATATATACACATATATGCATATATATGTGTGTGTGTGATTCATATCGTTGATCGATTTCTTCATGGCTATTTTGCATGTAATTATGAAATTCATTGAAGTATTACGTTTCAATAATATTGAAGCTTATATATGTGTAACCTAATGCATTATGATCATATTGTTCAATCGACTAACGAACAACTATTTATACTGAATTTATTTTGGATTTTTCTTTAATTGTTTGTATAAAATATTTTGATGGGACAGTTACAAAATTTACCATATTTACAATTTGATTTATACGTGTAAGTTTTGTATATTTGCATATTTTAAATTCACTTTTTTTTTCATACAACAGTTAGAATATTTATTAATCTTACCAGATATATTAGGTTTATTTGTATATGTTTAAAAATAATGTGAAGATTATACTAATCTTTGTGGCATTCATAATTTTTTTTTAAAAAAAAGAACATATATCTAGTACATTAAAATAATAAATACATTTTTAAAAAAAAATTTCACTTTGGTTATTATAAATTTTGAATATGGAGATTCCAACTAAAATTTTAAATTAAAAATGTAATAAAAAATCTCAATTTGGTTAAAATTTACAGAACCTGATTTTCCTAGAAATCAACCCATATGTTAATTACTAAATCGGAGTTTCAACATGCGAGTCCATGCATTTCGTGTCGATCGATCATGTAACTTTAAATTTTTTTGTTTGTACATTGTTGTCCTCACCTTTTTTTTTTTCTTTTTTATAAAAAAAAACAAATGTATGAACAAAAAATTAATGTACTGTTCGTGTGTTTAGGTATTGATATCAATAAGAAGAAGCTTTATTAAAATAATTTTCTATTATACACAATTGTATTTATTAATTTAAATATTTTGCATTCTTAGGTAACATTTGTAGAAGGTACGTCAGTTATGGTTATGTTTATTAAATATAAATTTTTTAATTTTTTAAGTTTTGAATAGCCCCATGGCTGAAGCTGTATTTAAGGATACAGTTAAACAAAAAGGGTTAGAGTCTCGTTTCAATATTGATAGTGCGGGTACTGGAAATTATCATGTTGGTGAGTTATATAAATAATTCGTTTTTTTTTTTTTTTTTTTATCTTTCACTTCAAAAGTTTGAAATTTTTTTTTTTATATTTTTTTTAGGCGAAACACCTGATCATCGTTCGATTCAAACATGTAAGCAACATGGGGTTCCCGTAGATCATTATGCAAGGCAGGTTAGTAAAAAATGATTTTTTCTTAAAAAAAAAAAAAAAAAAAAAAAACTATAAATAATTATACATTCCTTTTTTAAGGTTGTAAAGCAAGATTTTAAGGAATTTGATTATATACTTTGCATGGATAATTCAAATTTAACTAGCTTACAAAGAACGAAACCAAAAGATTCGAAAGCTACCAGTAATTATTTATTTGAATTTTTTGAATTTTTTACATTTATCGCAATTTTTTTTATTGATGCATTTTTTCTCAAATCTTTTTTTTCAGTTAAATTATTTGGTGAATATGACCCACAAGGGGAACGTTTAATTCAAGGTATTTTCAAAAATTTATTGCGAGGGTTTAAAATTAAATATTTCATATTTATATTCTTTATAATCATAGATCCGTATTATGGAGGAATTGGTGGGTTTGAAAAGAATTTTCAACAAGTAACCAGATGTTCAGAGGCTTTTATAGAAAGTTTGAACTTGGAATGAAACGATAGAAACCCTTTAATTTATCAAATTTATTTTATCATTTGCAATTATAGATTATTAATTACATGGAATCAATATAATCCAATTCTTGAAAACATTATTTATTTGCAATTTAAATAGCAAGTATTACAAGAATTATAATCATTATAATTTTTAAATGTCTGCTTTTCATTCAGTACTGCTGCTGGCAGGTTGTGAAACTGAGGTTTCTTCAGGTGGTTGAAAAGGCAATTTGCATAATTCAAGAAATAAGAACAATGTGTAATGTGCGTCATTTCCTATGAAATAAAAGAGAAGCAAAAAAAAATATGACATTGGTTATGATATAAACGTGAATATTTGACAAAAAGTTATTTTAAATCACTAACCCGCATTATGTAAACTATAATTCTCAATATTCAGCTCGTCTAACAACTTTCCCAAATTAATTCGTTCGTGCGGCTTTCCAACTCTTGCTGCATTCATTTCAGCTGTATCAAAAATCTCTACAGGTTGAATATCTTCTGAAACGTTAACACCCATATTCTCCAAATACTTGAGATCCATTTCAACACCATGTCCAACAAAGACGACGTTCCCTTTTTCTTGTTCTTCCGTTAAATCTTTCACAATTTCATCTGCAATAGTTTTCGAATTTGCCCATACGGTTTTTCCGAATGAAAATCTATCTTTCATATCCGAAACAAATTTACCATTTTTCAGATGCTTGTATTCGGTCGTACAGAAATGTCGGTCCATATATAAACCGGTCCTTGAATTGAACATGCTCCATCCAACTTCCAAAATACAAGAGTGATCTCGTTCAAAACTTTCAACATCTACGGCTGCGAACAAATATTTCTTTTCCCTGTACATGCTTCGTGCCTGCTCCCACTTTGATTTCATCTTGCAAAGTCTTGCTTCCATACGAACCTTTTTATTATGTTTATCAGTTTCTTTGGTGATTTTGATATAAGCTTTTGGCGAATCAATGAAAATCGCCTCTACATTTTGGTAAGAACCAGCATGAAGAATTGGAACATTTGAAAGCGTTGAAGAAATAAAGGATTCTAATTCGGCACGAACGGAGTTTACAGAGTCCTCAGATAATAACAAGAAGCGATGACCATCATTAGGACCTACACCTTCACCTTTAAGAATAATTTTCAAAATGAAAAGAAAAAAAAAAAATACATAAAAAGAAATATCATCATAAACTTTTGCGATAAAATGATATTGACAAAGCATTAAATCGTATAACTATAAGATAACTTACCAAGAAAGAATTCTAATGTCGCGTGTCTAGCAAAAAAGTAACTGGGAGTAAAATATGTATCGATTTTCTTTGCTAATTCGTCATTTTTTACACTTTTTTTCCAGAACTTGCTAATAGACCTGAATTGAAACAACGGGACTTCTGGCATATTATGTCAAATAATAATAATAATAATTTCGCGTGCCTGAAAAAAGTTTTTGAAGTGGTGGTAAAAAAAAAAAAATAAAAAAAAATTGAAAAAATTAAAAAAGATATTGTTCGGTTTAAAATGGAATTTCACGATGAACGTCTGTGCCTCAGTGGCGATTCACCCGGCTAAAACATCTAACTTGCATGATGTGCGTGATACAGATTATGAAATAATCCACGTTTTATATCAATTAGGCAATCAAAAAAATTCAAAAATAATTTGTTTCCCGTTCTCACGTTTATAATGAATTCGGAGATAGGTCAATGGTGCTTGATAGAATCGGATCCAGTAAGGATCTAGTAGTTTATTATCTATTCGAAACAGAATTTTCTATCGTATAATCACTAATAGTTTTTGCTTATATTATTATAATTATTATTAGGGTATTTTTTATCTTCCTTCTTACATTTTGTCTAAATCCATCTTGACCTTGACACTTAAAATTACGCCTTCAATTCTTAGGTGTATTTACAGAATTAATTCGTGCTTTTAATGTACACGGGACTCAAGTTGAGGAAGTCTGGAGCTTAGATACATTAGAAGACCTAAAGTATATTAATTATGTCGATTTATTTAAATTCATTTAAATTGATTTGATATTGATTTTTACCTGTTTTAAATAATTGGCTAGGCCAATTTATGGTTTGATTTTTCTTTTCAAGTGGCAAGGCGGTAATGACAGCTCTAGGTTACATCCAGACGCGGATCTTAGTATCGATGAGAATGTATACTTCGCAAAACAAGTAATATTTCTTGATAATTTTCATGAATTCATCTTGATTTATTATATATATTTATCAACTTTATTTATTAATCTTTTTTATCAGGTTATTCATAATGCATGTGCTACTCAAGCAATTTTATCTATTTTATTGAATTGCCCTATGATTAATTTAGGAACTGATTTAGAATCATTTAAAGATTTCACTAAAGAATTTGATCCGGATGTGAGTTGTCTTAGCTTTTATACCATATCAAAAAAAAAACCCCTTTTACAAATAGATAGTTTGGTTATTTATTATTTTTGCTTAAATATCTTTTTAGAACAAAGGGTTAGCGATGTCCAATAGTGAGCTTATTCGCGGTGTTCATAATAGTTTTGCTCGTTCTGATCCGTTCATGATGGATTCATCCGGTTCATCCTCTTCTGAGAAGGAAGATATTTTTCATTTTATCTCGTATGTTCCAATTCAAGGAGCTTTATACGAGTTAGATGGGTTAAGTGCTGGGCCAGTGAATTTGGGTAAATGTGAGATTTTTTTTTTGGAATATAAAAGTTTATAATAACGTATTTTAATGGTATTCCTTTAATATTAAAATAGGTCCATGTACAGAAGATAATTGGCTTGAAAAGGTTCGCCCTGTTATAGAGGAAAGGATGGCGCGTTATACATCCTCGGAAATTCGATTTAATTTGTTAGCACTCATTAAAAATCGCGACGAAGTGTATCGAACTCGAATTCAGGAAATTGAAGGAAGACTCCACCATGCAAATGATACTAACAATTCTCTGGAACTTATGCAATTACGTGATGAAAGGGAAGATTTATTACGCCAAATTGAATTTGAAAGAATTAAATTTAAAAGATACGAGGTAAATAATTTTTACTAATATTTATTTTTCATCCGTGGTTTCTGATTACTTACCTTTTCTTGAATTTGTCAGCGCGAAAATTCATTACGGAAACATAACTTCATTCCATTTATATATAATATGATCAGAATTCTGGCAGAGCGTGGTGAGTTACAAGCACGCATTGAATACGCTCGAAAAGAGACGACAAAGAGAATTAGGGAGCGCAGAAAAGAGTAGCATCATCTAATTATGAAAATTTAAGAATTAAATTAATAATAAATTGATGAATATAGACTAAAAGTTATGTAGTCATAGTTTGAGCAAAAAAAGTTTTTTTTTTTTTTTTTTTTTTTTTTTTTTTGCAAATTTCAAATGATGTTCTCGAAAGCAAAGTTCAATTCTTAATTTTGTCGGGTGATTAGATCGGATTTGGATATTCTGACTCTCGGCAGTCTTTCCTAATATTTCATCTTGGGACAAAATTAGAACTGATGATACACGTGATTGATTATCAAGAGATAAGAGAGAATTAAATGTAAAATCCTCTGAATTAATAAAAATGAA
This sequence comes from Funneliformis mosseae, assembly GCA_910592005.1. Lineage (NCBI taxonomy): Eukaryota > Fungi > Glomeromycota > Glomeromycetes > Glomerales > Glomeraceae > Funneliformis > Funneliformis mosseae. The sequence continues at coordinate 20,402 of CAJVPP010000454.1, read as the reverse complement.
TGTAGAAAAATTATATCAAACATTAAACAAAATTCTCGATAAGCATGAGATGTAATGTAAAGGAGTTGTTTTTAATTTTTAATTTATTTTTTCATATTCTTTTATTGAAAAAATACTTTCTCTTATAGACATGAAATAGGGTTATTACCATATCAAAGTACACAACCGAATGATGAATATTATCCGTTTCTTTTCATTGAATCGAATCTTGGAATACCTTTAGAATATGTCGATAAAATATATAAATATGCTCATGGCATATTTATGAATGCTCGCGGTGGTATTGCTGAGACCAAAGATACCGTTAAATCATTAAAAGAATCAACCAGATGTATGTTACTTATAAATGCTGATTGTTATTCTGCTCTTAATACGAGGTACCTTTCAAGGGACTAGTTTCTTTTTCACTTTTCACTCGTAAATAAATAAATAAATATATAAATATAAAAAAGACTTGAACAAATCGTAAACGATTATTATTATCTAATCATATCATTATATTAATAATAATAATTATAAAAAAAGAAAGAAATTCATTATAGGTAATCACCTTGACCCAATAAATGAATTGAAATTTATAGATTTATTATTCACTTTACCAAAACATACTAAACATTCAACGATTTGGTTTCACAGGTATTTTAAGTAATTTACCCCTTTTTTTTTAATTAACCCAAATTTTATGTAAATAAATAAATAAATATATAATTTTTTTTAGAAAATGGATAGTTTTAAAGATTCATCAACATTATTCTTCTGATGATCATCTCTCATCATGGCAACATGAGATCGTTATAACTCGTCGCGTGGCAGAATTATATCCAAAAAATTATTACGCTTGGACGTATAGGCACTGGATTTTACTAAATATATCAAATAATTCGTTACAATCAAAATTATTTTTTGATGAAGAATTAACAATTATGAAAAGTTGGGTACAAAAAAATATATCTGATTATTCCGGATTTCAACATTTACAAAGGTGTTTAATTAGGTTAAGCAAATATTATGATAATTCTTTTAATGATCTTGATGGTATATCAAGGAAAGATATATTGGAGAAATTTAATTTTCAATTCCAAAATCAGGATTTAAAGAATGATAATAATTCAAACTTAATTGTACTTCTTTGGTATAGAGAAATCCAATTTACAAAAGATCTTATTTTAAGATACCCCGGTCATGAATCACCGTGGTATCATTTAAGATTTTTATCATTTGGTTGGAAGTGGTTGATATTATCAGGTTATTTAGGGTTGAATAATTCGATAGAATTTAAATGTGTGGATGATGATAAGGAAATAGATCAACAAAATTATAATCCTATTGTAAAAGAATGGCCAGATTTAGAAAAAGATTTGGAGTTCTCACGCTATTGTATTCGTCAAGTTGATTTAATGATAATAAATCAAGATAATAATGAAAGGCTTGAATCAATGGTTATTCAAAAACAAAATGCGTTGGCTTTTGAATTATGGATTTCCGAATTGGTAAGTAACTTTTATATTTATGATGATTCACCTTTACCAATTGATTCTTTATTTTTTTCATTTCTGATTTTTTACATCCAGTACGACAGGACAAGAGATGATATTGATGTTAAAGAGTTGATTGCAAAATTGGCCAACATTTCTATGAATTCAAATTATTATATTGTTCAAAACAAATGATTTATATTTAAAAATATTTTAAAATAATTATTATCAATAATTTATTACACGTGTAATTTAAACACCATTTTATTAATTCCTAGTTCATTGGACCCTAACTTTCTTAATATGAACGCATATAAATAAAAATATTTGAAATTAAGCGATCAACCAAAAATAATTCGACGCCACCAATTAACCGGTAACCAGTGAAAAGAAGCGATGTCAACACCATATATATATATATTTTATATAGTTCCCTAAATATTGGGATTTCCTTTTTTTTTTTTTTTTTTTTTTTTAATAAAAAAATATTTATATATTTCAGGGAATTGAATGACACAAACTTGCCACGTTATAACAAAAAAATTTTCATTTCTTTCCACGATCTTTAATAGCTAATCCAATAATAACTCCATCTTCCATATTATAATAAGCTAACGAAAGCTGATTTTTCATTACTGCGCCTCCAATCATAAGTTTTTGTCTGCCTGCAGGGAAATTTAATCGTGCAGCGATCTTGTCCTTTACTGTAGATACGAATGTGTTTAGTGGTAAATTGTCTAAAATGATGGTTTGACCTTGACAATTCCATTCAGGTTTTTCAGGAATCGTTGGACAATGAATTTGTACATTAATAGGACCCTAATATTAATTATATTACACGTTAGTTTTTTAAATGCTATGTAAGGTTATAAATAAATTAAATATATATTACAGGATGTGACTCTATCCATTCTTCTACGGATAAAAGACTTCCAATCGAAATAAGATTTTCCATTTTCTGTCGTTTAGTCATATAGGATAATTCGGTTTCATCTTCGATAGTTCGACCAATTTTAGATGAAGGAACTGGAGGTATAGGAGGCGTTGGAGGTGCCGGCGGAGATGGTCCCATCGCTAGCGGTAAAGGTGGAACTGGCGCAGAAGATCCTGACATACCTGAAGGCTGGTTAGGTCTATGAATTTGTTGTGGAATAGGTGGACGAGCTTGAGATGATTGTTGTGAAGTAGAACTTGTACCTTGCGTTGAAATATATCCAGGAAGTTGATGGGCAAACGGTGCAGAAGAAGATACGTAGCCAGGATATGGTGCAGGTGGAAGGCCCGACGGCATTCCCGGAGCACCTTGAGAATGGGTAGGATATCCAGGATAAACAGGTTGTTGCGAAGGATGCTGCATTCCTTGTTGATGTGGATGTTGATGTTGATGGTGCAATTGGTGATGTTGATGCGAGTGATCTTGCACTTGGGGAATTTTTGGACCGATTTTGGAATCGCTATCGCTAGGTAAATGAAAGACTGAATGTATTAAAAAGTATTAAAATTTTGTACATAAAATTTTATGATTACCTTGTCAAGCCCTTACTCCTATGAATTGCGGCGATCTGTTCATCAATAGAAACGCCGGCAGCTGCACGCTGAGTAGCCATATTGATTGAAGCTGTATGACCATCCCATACAACCTTTTCCTTTTCGATCCTTTTTTTCTTTTCCTCCTCCTCACCAATCTATTATAGCTAATTGGTATTAATGCTCATAAAAAAATAAAAAATAAAAAAGAATATTGAATTACCTTCCGTCCAATTTCAGTTTCTTCATTACCAAAAATATCGGATCGATAGCCGGAAAATGCCTTGAGATTTTTTGCAACATCCGTACCTAAATAATAATATTTGTAATTAATTCAATAATTATTGAAAATATTATATATAATATATATATATATATATATATATATAAAAAACACATAAAAACCTTCTTGTAATAAATTTGATTCTTTCTTTTTTAATTCCGCTGCTAATTTTTGTTCTCTCCATTTTGGATCTAATAGTTCAATACGAACATGGTCATCCATTTCGTCGACAGGTATAACCTGTTTACATCTAGGGCAAATAACTGTTGGTCTGTCAACAGACGTTTTAAGAGCATATGCTAAAATACAATAATAAATTAAGTCAAGCAAACATAATGAAACCAACTAAAAATTGAGGAAATGAAATGAAATATACCTTTAGGAGTATAATCTTTAACGATTTTCATTGGCGCAGAAGCATCTGGTGGTTTAATCTCCATCATTACTGGTGTGGTATCTTGATCTTGGTCTTCTTTTTCTGCATCATCATCTTCCATATCTACATCATCGTCCATCTATAAAACCGTTTATCAGAAAAAAGAAAAACTCAAAAGGGCGCATATAAACTATTCAGTACAAACCTCCATATCAATTTCACCGGCTTTCTCATCTGGCTGAGATTCTGCTAAATTAACCAAGGCCATCTTCTTCTGAGCAAGAGTCATGTTTTCAAGTTCCATAATGCTCATTGGAGGTGGAAGATCGATCGTCTCATCGGCTTCCGTAAACTCTACAGTTTCCACTATAACAAAGTCATGCCAATCTATAGAGGCGTATGCGACTATAAGAAAGATAAGATAATTAATTATCTACCTTTTTCTTCTAAAATTTTGTAAGTAAAGTAGTCTCTTACTTCTCTCTTGATCTTCCTTCTCCTCGGCCTTTTTCCTTTCTTCCTCTTGATAAGCAGCATACTCGACTCGTTGCATTACACGATCAAGAATTTGATATTTGTTATCTACGTTATATCTCAATTTTTCATTTAAATTTTTTGGTGGAATTAATACTTTTGTATACTGCTCTACTAGTTTTGTGAAGTAATTAAATAAACTATGATTTGGCCGTAAAAAATCAAATTGATAATTTCGCTGTTCACGTTGCGAAAGAGCAGTCATAAATTGTCTTCCGTTACGTGCTACGAATTGTGCTGTCAATTTCAAAATGTCCCTGAAAAGGAAGGTGTAATTTAACATAAAAATATATATATATATATATTATAAACAGAAAGATTGTCAACATACAGATCTTGCGCGGAAATAGCAGGCATGTCGGTCATGAATTCAAAAGAAGGTGGTTCTTTTGGTGGGATCTTTGGTGGAGGAAGAACATCTTTAGCTTCTTGAACAACTTCTTTTGCTTCAACTTTTTTAGGGACTACAATCATAAAGGGTATAATTAATTGGCTTATTTCATAAGAACACCGAGCAGTAAAACCAATACCTTTTCCTTCCTTTGTTTCAGCAATTTTGTATTGATAGTAAGCATGATAAGGATCGTTAGGGTTTAAAAAGCTGAACTTTGCATTATGTTTTTCATTTTCCCGAATACGCTCTTCGAATTGAACACCGTTTCTTGCGACAAAAATGGCAGTTTTATCAACAATATCTAAAAAATTGATAAAAGTTAAGGACAAGCAAAATACAATTATCTATCATAATGAATGCTTGTTTTGCTAGTGTGATCGTTTCGGAAAACAGCACCTTGTTAGGATTGTCTATTTCGATGCTGAATTGGTTTAAAGTTCTTGTCAAACTTAAAAAAAATGCAAAAGCAATAAACCTATTATAAAAGTAAAAATGCATAGTAAAATAGGATACTTCTTATGTCCGGTGGTGGATATATAATGCCAACAAGTGGTTTAGATTCTTCGTCTTTGTTTATAATCCCACTTCCTGTATCTAAGAAATTCACCGATTCTGTTACATTTGACAAAGTTTCAGGTTGTAACACGGCAACCATTGTATTTTTTTCGAAAAGATCGCGTGAAAAAGTTAAATCTTATTTTGATCGTGATAGTTCGAACCGACAAACCATCATATATTTATTAATTTATAAATTTATAATTTATACGACAATAATATCGACATTATCACATTGTGATATGCAACGTGACGATCTTTGATTTTAATTTCTATATATAAATATTATGTCAAAGTTGAGGAAAAAAAAAAATTTGCACAAATCGCATTAACTATGGAAACCAAGAGCAAGATCAAAAAGCGTAACGTAGAAAGTGTTGAAGCCTCCAATCTAAGAAACATCGAATCTGATCAAACAAAAAGTACACAGGATGAACATTTAAATAAACGGCCAAGAATTGAAGAAACATCTAAAGATAAATCTATTGAAAGTAATCCTTACTTGGCACATTTAAACAAGCCTGTTCGTCCAAATCAAGCAATAAGTACGCTTGACGGTTTTATTCCAGGGAAAACTACTGCTACCCAAGCTCGAAAAGCAGAAGAAGGTTTTTATAATCCATTTAACAACAAAAAATTTAGTCAAAGATATCACGACATTTTGGAGAATCGTCGCAAGTTGCCGGTACATGCGCAAAGACAAGAGTTTCTAGATATGGTTCATAAGAACCAGTTCGTAGTTTTCGTTGGTGAAACCGGATCTGGAAAGACAACACAGTAAGATCTCTTTTTTGGATTTACTTTTTTTAAAAAATCGAAAAATTATCTATAATAAACAATTATTTCTAAATTTAGAATTCCACAGTTTCTTTGTTATGATATCCTTCCTCATTTGAAGAAGAAACAAATTGCCTGCACACAGCCTCGTCGGGTTGCTGCCATGTCAGTTGCTCAGCGTGTTTCTGATGAAATGGATGTGAAACTTGGCGAGGAAGTAGGATACAACATACGTTTTGAAGATTGTTCCGGTCCCAAGACTATTTTGAAGTATTTAACTGATGGTATGCTTCTTCGCGAAGCTATGAATGATCCTAAGTTGGAAAAGTATTCAGCAATTATTCTCGATGAAGCCCATGAGCGTACCTTGGCAACGGATATCCTTATGGGTTTAATGAAACAGGTCAATTTTATAAATAATTAATCATTGAAGCTTTTTAATTCAAGAAACCATAACTTAAAAAAATTTTTTTTTATCGTTACTTTAGATTATTAAAGTCCGTTCGGATTTAAAAGTAATTGTGATGAGTGCTACTCTTGACGCCGAAAAATTTCAAAGATATTTCAATGATGCACCAGTTCTAGTATGTAGGATTTTTTTTGAAAAGTGAAGGTTTATATCACATTGCCTAAACCTATTATTATTTTCTCGCGCATTCATGCAGACCGTTCCTGGACGAACTTTTCCCGTCGAAATTTTTTATACCCCAGAACCTGAACGTGATTATCTCGAAGCCGCTATCCGCACAGTAATGCAGATCCATGCGTGTGAAGATCCAGGAGATATTTTGTTGTTTTTAACGGGTGAAGAAGAAATTGAAAGCGCTTGTCAAAAAATTAAATCAGAGGCAGATGAATTAATGAAACAAACAGAATTAGGACCTTTAAAGGTTCTTCCATTGTATTCTTCCTTGCCTCCTCAGCACCAGCAACGTATTTTTGAAGATGCACCACCAGCACGCACTAAAGGTGGAAAACCCGGTCGTAAAGTTATTGTTTCTACAAACATTGCCGAAACATCCTTGACTATCGATGGTATAGTCTATGTTGTTGATCCCGGTTTCAGTAAGCAAAAGGTATACAACCCTCGTATTCGCGTTGAATCCCTACTAGTTAGTCCAATTAGCAAAGCTTCTGCTCAACAAAGAGCTGGTCGTGCAGGTCGTACTCGGGCTGGGAAATGTTTTCGTCTATATACCGAAAGGGCATTTCTTAAAGAATTACAAGAACAAACTCATCCTGAAATTTTAAGGAGCAATCTAGGTAGCGTTGTTCTCCAATTAAAAAAACTTGGTATAGATGATCTCGTACATTTTGATTTCATGGACCCTCCAGGTAATTAATTATAAATGTTGATCACACTTTTTTATTACAAAAAAAAAATTATTTTTAATATATTTATTATAAATTAGCCCCAGAAACATTGATGCGAGCACTTGAACTTCTGAATTATCTCGGGGCTCTTAGTGATGAAGGTGACTTAACTTCCGATGGTCATTTAATGGCCGAGTTTCCACTTGATCCGCAATTATCAAAAATGTTGATAGAGAGCCCAAAATTTAGGTGCTCTAATGAAATTTTATCTATAGCTGCTTTATTATCAGGTAAGATTGATTGATTATTGTTATCAACTTCATACAATTTCTTTAAGACAATTAATAATTTTTTTGGTATAAAAAAAATCTAAGTTCCAAATGTATTCTTGCGACCTAATGATATGAAAAAGCAAGCCGAAGAGGCAAAAGCTAAATTTGCACACGACGAGGGTGATCATTTAACGTTATTGAATGTTTATCATGCTTATAAAGCCGGTGAGTTTCATTGTTGAAGTTATTTTGAATGATTAATTTAGAGTTGTTCCGCATCATAATACTTATTATCATTAGAATTAGGAGACCCGGATTGGTGTTATGACAATTTTTTAAGTAGTAGATCATTGAAGTCGGCCGACAACGTTCGCCAGCAACTTAAACGTATAATGGAACGATGTGATGAAGAACTGGTCAGTACTCCGTTCACGGACAGTAATTACTATCTTAACATACGGAAAGCTTTGACAGCAGGATTCTTTATGCAAGTAGCTCATTTGGAGAAATCGGGTCATTATTTGACATGTAAAGACAATCAGGTACAATGCAACTACAAATTCTTTTATTTTATATTTTATTTTTAATATTTTGTATTTATAATTTTGATTGAATTATAGATTGTTCAACTTCATCCGTCTTCATCTCTTAAACATCAACCTGAATGGGTTTTATATAATGAATTTGTTCTTACAACCAAGAATTATATTCGTACTGTAACTGAAGTTAAAGCTGAATGGTAAGAATAATTTATGAATTATTTTTGATAATTATTTTGAGAAATAATAGATAATAGATAATAGTAATAATTCCTTTATAATTCCTTTAGGCTTTTGGACATAGCTCCTTCTTATTATGATCTTAAAAATTTTCCTAATTGTGAAGGAAAACGGGTATTGGAAAAAGCTTTAATGCGTTTCAAATCCAGGAACAGAAAGTGACCATATAAGGTAACCCGTTATGAATGTGTCATACATTTTGTTATTTGATTAATTAGCGTGTTGTTTTATTTTATTTTATTATTTACTTGTTGCTAAACTAATAATGCTGCTTCCCGTCTAACGAACCTAATGTGATAGAACTGATATATTATACATTTTATATTAAGTAAATATATATTTTATAAATAACTCATTGTTCAAATTGATAGATAAGAATTTAGTTAATATATATAGGATATGTCGAAAGATGGGTTCTAGAGCTTAGAAATTTGGAATAATCTATACTGCTGCAGAGTTCAATCGATTTTAGCATTAAAGAAAATTTACTAATTGAAAATCAGTAATGGTATTAACGTTGTAGAAAGGTATGATATTTATCTTGCAATTGAATATTTTAACCGTCAATTTAAGCACGATTACTTCAGCCTCGTTATCACCATATAATCTTTATGAAGGAAGCTGCAACGTAACGTGTATTTGGTAAATATCTCGTTTATAATTTATAATTTGCTATAACTTTGGTAACGATTATTTCTAGTTATATTTTTTTTTTTTTTTTGATTTTTTTAATTAATAATTTGGCTACAGTAATATTTGATAATTATCATGAAAGAAGATTAGCTTCTTCATATCTTGTATTTCGGCATGTTTCCCCCCTCTTTTTTTTGAATATTATATTTAATTGATGTTTTTGAGGGTGGTTGTTGTTGGCTTAATCATAGTTCATTTAGAATTAATAAATGTTTTTGATTCGAATTTGCAATTATGTAATATAGAAGGTTACAGATCATACATAAATTTTTTTACAATTAACTTACCTGTGTCGCCTGCGATATTAAATCCTATTTGTCACCTATTATTTGAATTAGGGTCGCACCATTTTTTGCAGGTCGTCATAATCTGATCTTAAAAAAAAAAAAATTAAAATAAAAAATCTTTTTTTTCTCAATTCCTGTAATTACATTTATCTTACTACTTTTTGCGTTACTTAAGTAAAAATAATGTCAAGTCTATCTCAAAAACCAAATTCAAATTTAGAATTTGACGAAGCAACACAAAAAGAATTAGGAAAGTTTTTGGAAAGTGAAAATGCACGTATGAGAATACAATCATCAATTCATACATTTACAGATTTATGCTGGGATAAATGTATCAATAAAATCAGTAATAAGATTGATCGTAGTGAAGAAGTGTGCTTAACTAATTGTGTTGAAAGATTTTTGGATACTAGTCTGTTCATTGTTAAGCGCTTGGAAGAAACTAGAAAACAACTTTGAAGAAAGAAGGAAGAGGTGGGTAGATATCAAATCCAGTGTGGATTCATAAAAAATTTTTTTTTCTTTACTTTTAATATTATTTTTTGCACTTAATAGAAAACGCTTTAGCACCATAAGATCTTTTTGACAAAGTACGTTGTTTTGATCCAAGATTTATATACTTAATTTTAAAGGTCTATATGATTCGAAATATTTTTTAAATAATTATTCATTTCTTAATATTTTAATATTAATATTTAATAGATGATAAATTAGTAAAAGTAATGAATGATTCATTTATTTGATAATTAAAACTTTTATAAAATAAAATAATTTTATAATTATAGTTATTTTATTTTGTAAAATCATAATATTATTATCATAATTCTATAAAAAAGTTAAGAAAAAGATATAGCAAAAGTTATATTACTTCGAAGGTGAACTGTTAAATAATAAATCTGTATCGTTCGATTTCAATTGATTTAAAGTACTAAAAAAAAAGATGTGATGTCTTTCATTCAAAAACTAATTTATCGATGTGCAGTGTTTTGCAATTTTCTTTACCTAAAAATCCGAAAAGTTAAATGAAAAACATTTTTTTTGGTTTATAAAATTGGTAACACGAAAATTATATTTGATTACAACTATAGTATTTAGCATATTATTTCAAAAATTTATTAAAATTGTATTTTAGATTCATATATATTATATTTAATATATATATTTAAATAACTTATGATTACTATATATTTACATAATAATTTTAATCATTGTTAAATAAACCATAGTATTGCAATGTCATAGGAAGCTGAGATACCATCAACAGATTCTTTATTATTGTGATCTTCTTCAGAAATAAAGTCAGATTCTTCATTCTCAATTTCATTAATTGAATTAGATTATTGTAAACGATCTAAAAGTGATTGTACATATTCATCAATACTGGACTTTATATAATCTAAGCAATGCAAGCACTTGAATTCGTTCAGGCTAAAGCATATATTATATATATGTGATCACATGATAGTATCCAACCTGTTTCTTCATTAAATATAATATTAGTAATAAGACAATTAGAAGAATCCAAACAAGTTAGGCTTATTAGAAGAATTATATTCTAAAGATAAATGACAAAACTGTGCATTCTTCATCTTTATTGTTAGAATAGAAAAATTGATTTTGGCATTAGTTTTTCTCTTTTTTGATAAGCCTTTCATAGTAACCTATAACAGAATTAAAAATTACATTTTTTCATGATTAATACGAGTATAAATATTTAAAAAATAATCTAAAGAAAGTATGCAGTTTTTCGTGTTAATGTTGCAATATCCCGTAAAAAATACTAGTATACTGCTTAAGTTAAGGTGTAAATAAAATTTTCTTTGAATCTATCATCATTCAATCACAAATAATTAATGTATCATATTTTCTTTATTATTTGACTTACCATAAGATATTTTTCTATATTACATCGCAAAAAATTGTGAAAGATTTTAATAGAAGAATCAGAGAATTTTGGTAATTCTGCTTTCATTATTTTTAAAATTGAGTGATCTTTTGATTGCCAGTAAAAAATATCTGATAAAAATATTAAAGGTACTTTAGTATAGTTTTATGATTAAATTTAAGAAAAATAGTTCAAATCTGAAAACATGATTCAATGTAAGAGTTAAAATCGCTAGTACGAAAAAATAAAGCATAAATATTAAGAACTAGCAGAATTATATTATCTAATAGATCTTTAAGTGTAATATATTCTGCATCTTTACATATACAACCAAATTTTACTTCAACTATTGGTGCAATTTCTTGCCATGCACTATGTAAAATTTCTAATAATAAGTTTATACACTATGACTTCAGCTTCTGAGCAAATAATTTTTATTCACCAAATATATATTTGTACATTGCAAAAAAGAATGGTTGTATTTGAGAAATATTGACTCACAGCTATTTAAAGAAACGTGCAAAGAACCCATTATCAGAAAATAAGATAAATCTCATCTGTAATCTCAGAAGAACTGTCATGAATAAGATATTGGGATATAACTATTCTCATGTAAATTTGACTAGGCCAATCAGCTACAATCGAGATAACATTGTCTGCTTTAATATATCTATCAATTATAAGGATAGAAGTGACTGCATTAGTAGCATTAATATAAGATTATACTGAATGAAGATCTTTTTCTAAAAGGTTTGCAAGCATCATATCTTTTATTAATTAGGCATTTCTCTTTTCTTTTAAATGAGTATCATAACTATAGACCATTAGTTCTTCAAGTTTTATTTTGTTATTCACAGAACGGAATCCTCAATGCTAGTTATGAGAAAATGAATATAATGACATCAAATAGTTATCAATACTGGTTTTGATTAATGAAGCATCAACTAATGTAGGATTATAAATATCTTGCTTTAGTATTTCCAGCTCATTTTCTATTAGATTAAGTAAAATAGTAGTGAAATATGCTGCAGTTGATGTTGTAACTATATTAGGTATTCTTTTATTATGAATACTTTGATAATCATCAATTCGCATTTTCTGAAAACCTTAATTTCACAGTCATTAGATGTTTTTTAGACACAGTATCCTTATTATAAGAAATAATACGAGATGTTATCGATAAACCTAGCATCACCAGAATATTAATTGTTGAATTAGGTATTCCAGTTGAATCTAAATACATCCTAAAATCTTTCTTTGCATTGTTAATGAATTTATTTCTGATGCTACAAAGATAATAACATAAAAGTACTAATTGCTTTGATACTTTTTTATCATATTCTTATTCTTTGTTAACGGGTTAGTTAATATATATAGTTCATCAAAAAAATGTTTCAATCGCCTGTCTCCTAATTCTATAAGTGCACGAAATTCTTTGAATTCCCAAATTAATGGTAATAATTTACATTCCCTTTCATAGAGAATTTTTGTAATTATCTCTACAGCCTGCGAAAAAGACAAAATATTATTGTTAGAAGTTTCTAGTTCATTATGATGTCGTTCTAATACATGTTATTTAAATTCAAAAGATTTGTTAATAACAATTGTATTATAACAATTCAAGCATATAATATCATTTTCTTTAACATATTCAGGAAGTATTTCACTGGCCTTTTTACGAAATATCACTATTTCAGTAACAGTTCACCATATTACTGATGTTTTTTTGCAAATTTTTATAATGTATGGTCTTTCGAGTTTCTTTATTCTAACCATAACTTTATTACTAAGTAAACACTTTTTAAATTAGAGATTATTAAAGATTAATTTTGAAAATAACGTTTTAACACTTTAATGAAGCTATTTGTAAAAAAAATTTTTTAATTATATAAAACCTTATTTTCCAAAAAATACTTTAAACTGTATAAATTCAATTGAAATCGATCATTCAATTACGTGAACTTCTTTTTATGAAGTTTTTAGCTAACAAAGTATATCTTGTTAAGAATCTTATTAGATAGTTTACTTTTGATCTCTTAAAACATTTGTATACTAGAAAATGATAAGACGAAAAAAAGAATTATAATGTATGTTTTCTATAACTGATAAGATTTCCTGCTGAAACTAAATTGACTTTAATATTTTATGTTTAAATTTATATAAAGGTAATTATAAATGCCTTAAAAAATCTATAAGTATGCTATATATTTGAGTCAATGCTGATTATAACTGAATCAGCAATTAATTTTGTGACGCTACACTTAATGTTATAATACTGGCTAAAATTAACATGAGCGCAAAATTTTGTTGGTGATTTTCATTTTTCATTTCTGCAAATTTCTTTCTCAACGTGATTATTCTTAATATGTCAGAGTCTAAGACTACACAAATCTTTATTATGAAAGTAAGCTTTCACTTTTTACGTTAACTATAGCGCACATAATGTCCTAAACTGATTTATATTTTATTTTGCAGAGAACTGATTAAATACCAGCTTTTAGGATTGGTCTATCGAGTCGTTCAACTTGTTTTTGATCTAATAAAATCCAATTTTCTATCAAAAGCAAGATTGATCCTATACTTCTTTAGCTGTTAAATTAAATATTCTCTCTAAAGTAGTTAATCAAAAGATGGTAGAAAAGCGCAGAAATAACTAAAGGTCAGTTTATTATGAAGTAAAGGCATTAAAGATTGCTTATCTGCTTGTAACTACGCCTCTCAGTGCTGCCTAAGAATGGTTGAGTGTTGCCTAACCTGATGGGAAGGAGAAGCGCGATGCCTTCACTTACTGTGATTCTTTTGTGTGTATATCCTGCTTATAGGAATGCACAAAAAATGTTGCTGTAGATTTCCTAAAGTTCTACCTCTTTTACTTTCTTTAATTACAAAATAAGAACTCATCAGGAATTAATAACATTATCTGGAATCAGAGCAAAGAGATTGCGAAGTCAAAAGTTCATTTGTCACTCAGTGAACTAATAACTAAGGTGAATCAAAACTGGGACTGTATTATATAAATGTTGCAATAATTTACTTGTTATTTTGATCTCAGATAAATATCAAAACAACTATTATTGATAAAATTGGCAATTCAAAAAGCCAAAGGTATTTCTTTAAAAACCTTGTAAGTTTTTTTCTGAAGGCTATATCTAACTATAATTTCGTTTATATAAAGTTCATCTAATACAATATTAGCGGTGCACATGACTATTTTTAGGCTAGATATCAATCTCAAGATAATAAAAATCACGTTATATCTAATGGTATAGTATATATTGTAAGTGAATGATTTATGTCACAATGCTGACACATATTTTCGAATTGTTTCAGATTCAGGAAATAATTTGAAAGAGACATCAGAATCAATAGTTGGGAAAGTAAAAAGAACTCTATTGACAGTAGACAACATTGATTTGAAGAAAATTTTTATAGATTACTGAGATTAATGCAAAAACATCTTTGAATGAGTAGAATTAGCTTCTGTAGTTGATATGGACTCAAAATAATGATCTTACTCATTATTATTAGTTTTTATTAGTCTATGTCATAGTGATATCATAGATTTAAGACCTACCTCATGTTTTACAGATAAGATTCTTGGAGGAATAGAAAAAATATATATAAGAATTTTTTAAGGTATCTGGAAAAGATGAAATTTTTAAGTCTGATATTAGAGAATACACTGAAGATTATATGTAGCATTGACTAGAGAATGTGAGTTCTGTTTATCTACCTGGTAAAATATTCATTTACTATGATTAACGTGAAATCACACTATTATAAATAATCTTAAAATCTCAGTAGAAAGTAACAAAGATTGTCATAATGCAGATATAAACAGAAGGTTATCATCTTGATTGGTTGTTTACAGTATATACTGAAAGTTTTGAGGTTTTTTATTGTTATTAAGAAATTGTTAATAAAAAGTTTATTCACAACGTCATGATTTTGCAAAGGATATAACATGAAGTCGCAAGTTTCTTTATATAAACGTGTTAGTTCAAAATTGAAGATTCTAGATAACATTCTTAAAGTTTAAAAAATATTTAAAGATATGCATAAGATTCTTACTGATATCATTATTATGATAAGTGGTAGAACAATTTCAAAGGAGATTCTTAACATCATTCCAAAGATATTTATGCTGGATTTCTATTATCAAGATTTCTTATCTGATTGATTCTCATAATGTATGTGATGCTAGTTTTTACTTCTCAGCTGAGCTTGCGAAATCTGATATCCCTGATATTTTGACTATTTATGAAAAACTTATAGAAGTTTTGAAAATGATGTATATCATGCTATAAGCTAAGATAAGTCAATAGTTTCTAATTTTTTGCTTTTGCTAGCTTGTACACTCCTTGACCAAAAGTTTAGGACCACTTAATAAATTAAAAAGAATTACAATTTTTTTATTAACTGATTTTTTATTAGACTAAAAAAATATATATATAATAACTTTAATAAATAAATAGTATATTTTCAATATTAATTAAGTATATTTAATAAATTATTGAACATTTAATATATGACGTTTTTTTTGATCATTTTTTTAATAAATAAGCTGAAATTAATTAATTTCATCAAAAAAAAATTTTTTTATGATTATATCACAAAAAACTTTATTTATTAAAAGCCTTTACTAGATATAACATAACAAAAAAAATCAGCACAAAATCTTATAAAATCAAAGAACTATAAAATTATTAAAGATTTTAACAAAAAAACCATTATTTTTTTATTAAAAAAAAAAATTTAACAAAATAATTCATTATTTTTACTACTAAAAAGTTAATAAAAATAATCTTCAATACTTAGTAGGATAATCACAGACTTTTATTACTTCTTTGCTTCAAGACTTCATACTATTAACAAGTTTTTGATAAACTTCACATTGAATTTGTAACCAGCATTCTTGAATAAATGCTTCTAATTCCCTTAGATTTCTTGAATGATTTTTTATTGCCCAAATATGACATTCAAGCTCATTCTATAGATGTTCAATAAGGTTAAGATCCAGACTCTGTCCTGGCTATGGTAATGAAGTTATTCCTACTTCTTCTATAAAGGTTTAGATCATTATACTGGTATGAATTGATGCGTTGTCTTGTTGAAAAAAATATTCATCATTTTCTTTTTCAAATTCCTCCAAAAATGATACCAAATAATAGCTAATAATCTTCTCTATATATCTTTCACTATTTATTCAACTATCAATTTTCACCAAAAGTTTTAAACTATATCAGAAAAAACACCTCTACATCATGATTCCATCACTACCATATTTTACAATTAAAAAAAGACAGCTAACATTATATTTTTCTTTTGGAAGATGCTAATATGAATTTTTCTATTATTTTGAAATAAAGTAAATCTAGATTCATCACTCCAGATAAACTTTTTCCATTTATTTATCGTCTATTGACGTTTTTCACAAGTCTAATTTAACCAAATTTTTTGATTAGGTTCACTAACTAATAGTTTCCTAAGAGCTGTATGACTATGATATTGTTACATGAAAGAAGACATAGATGATGATGATCTAAAGGATGACGTTGATCCCTAAGAAATCATATATGTTTTTTATGTCATCTATGTTGTCTATAGCATATATTTCTTTTATACAATATATTTCTTTTATTTATTTTATCTTATTTATCTCATATATTTTATTTATTTTATATATTTTATTTATTATATTTATTTCTTTTATATCTTCGATAACTTTATATTTTTCATTTTATATAAATAGAGGACAATTTCTTTTAGCTTAGCAGTATGTCTGACTCATAGTTTTATATAATAGTTTAGTTTAATCCCTCTAACATAATTGTATAGTACAGAGCGCTGACTGAGGCAGTACTTCATTGTTATAGTTATTAAATAAACTGTTAATTTACTGACACTCTTCTAAATCTAAATATCAAATTAAACCTTCTGCTTACCACCCATATACATTGCTTCGCTTATCACTCATAAGCATCTTAAAGAACTAACTGTAATAATATCTTAGCTCATATAATGTACGCCTTACAGTCCTCTCGCTTACTTTATTTTCAGTGGTTTCATTAAAAATTTCATGTATTTTTTTTGTTGGTTCACATCAGTTTTTAATGACAACTACTTTAAGATGATGTTTATCATATCTGATCAATATTTTCAAATATTCACTTCAAAAAGCAGTAGTTTTAATGTCTATTTTACGGTATTTTGCTATAATATTATGGATAGTGGTCTATTCATAACCTGTTTATTATGATATGGTTCTTTCTGAACTATCAGCTTTATAAAAACTGATGATTCTCCTACATTCAAAATCTGATAACTCTTTTTTTTAACTATTTTCATAAAATATAGAACGAAAGAAAAAAAAAAGATAAATCTTAATAATTTATTTATTGATTATCATGTAACACAAATTCTAGCTTTTTTGATTACAAAAAATATTCATAAATGTATATTAAACGCAGATTATTTTGCAGATTCTGAGTGATCTTAAACTTTTAGCCAGAAAGTGTACTTATATTAATTTATTGATATAAAGAATATTATTCTCTATGGTTACTCTTTTGATTTAACAAAGAAACGTGTAAAAAAATAGAAGTTTTTTTACTAGAAAAGATACTATTAATAGATTGACCAAAGGAATTTTTATTGCTAATTAAGTTTAAAAAAAGAAAAGTGCTGTTAAAAAATTAATTGTGACATGTAAGATAAAGAGATCATTTTTTGGTTGAGAAACTAATCAGTTATTTTATATAAGTCAAAGTTATTTGATAGAGATTGCATTATCCGTTTTATTTACATAAAATGTATAGCTATTTTATAATACAATTATTGTAAGCCATTTAATAAATAAAATTTATGAATCTTTATTTTAATTATCAAACTTTATTACCATTTTGCAACTATAATACATATTAAACACATTTATTACAGACGAAGTGATACACTGCTAAATTGTTTATTATAAAATTTTTGACTGCATCCTTGTGGTATATGTTCAAGCTCATTTATTATAAAAAAGCATTTCTTAATCAAACATTAAAAATGGTTCTCATAATTATTTTCAAATTTTAATTGAATTGTAACTTAATTGTGCCACAAGTTGCAACTCAATTGCGCTATTTTTTTTAATTGCAGTGATCATCTTTAGGTAAGAAATTTATAAATATTAAATAATATATTATTAGTTTATTGATTTTATTTCTTTTCAAAATCAAAAGTATGTTTTTGTATATTAGCCTTAAAAATTGATTTTACTATTAAACATAAAGATTAAGATATAAGTTATATTACAAAAGTTATTAAAAAGATATATTATATATATTTATTTAATAATTAAAAAATATTAATTATTATTTTGAATTTTTCTAATAATTCAAAAAAAGAAATAAAAATATACAAATTAAGAAAAATAGTTAGCTAATAAAAGAATGTGTAAAAAAATATTTATAACATAAAATATAAATATAATGTTTACAAAGATAAGTGATTTCAAAAAAAAAGCAGATAAAGTATTAGGTACCAAAGATTTTATTTTTTTAATATTTTGATTAAAATCTAAATAAATATTTAAATTTTATTTATTTATTAAAAAAGAAAATGTCACTAATGTCAATACCATCATCAAAGGTAATATCAATACTAATGTTGCATTAGTATCTGTAACAATGTTAACTCTAATATTAAAGCTAATACCAAAACTTATATTAAAATTAACATTAATATCAGTATTATCAAAGCTAATACTAGTATTAATGCTAACTAAAGATAGTCATTGCAATTAAAAAAATGGTGTAATTGAGTTGCAACTTGTGACGCAATTAAATTTCCTTATAGTATAATTAAATTGCAACTCAATTGAAATTTAAAAATAATTATGGAGACCATCTTTAATGCTAATACTATTATTAATGTTAATATTACTAAAGCTAATACTAGCACTAATATTAAAGTTTATAATAATACTAGTATTAATATTAATATTAAAATTAAAGCCAATACTAAAGTTAAAATAATATCAAAGTTAATACCTTTCCAATATTAATAAAAAAATAAGATTTTCAAGAGATTATTTAGGTAACTTTTAAATTTTATTTTTAATATAAATTCTTTAATTTAATTTTATGCTAATTAATATTAAAATAAAAAAAATTGAAGTCAACACTAATAATAAAGCTAGTAAAACTAACAATAGTATCATCTCTAGTATTATTTCTAATTAAAGCTTTGCATAAGCCAGCTTGGCTTGGATTGTCACTGACTTGAGCTAAGCCACTTTTTTTTCAGTTTAGCTTAGTTCAGCTTATGGAGATCAATTGACAAGCCAAGCCAATCTGGCTTGCAAGCTGGTTCATTCAGCTTGCATTTATATTTAGAAATGAAAAACTGTCAAGAGAAACATTTTTTATCAAGAAATGTGTTCCCAGAATAATTTCCTTTGAGAGAAACATTTCTGAAGCATTTTCTATTAAGAAATTCACTTTTAGAGCATTTTCTTTAAAAGAATTCACTTCTAAAACAATTTCCTTAAAGGATTTCTCTTTCAGAGCATTTTCTTTAAAAGAATTTACTTTCAGAGCGATTTTTTTGAAGGATTTCGCTTCCAAAATATTTTTTTAAAAAATTCACTTTCAGAGTGCTTTTTTGAAGAATTTTACTTTCAGAGCATTTTCTTTAAAAGAATTCACTTCTGGAGTGATTTTTTTGAAGGATTTCTCTTTTAAAGTGTTTTCTTTCAAAGAATTCGCTTTTAGAGTAATTTCTTTAAAGGATTTCACTTTTAGAGCATTTTCTTAAAGGATTTTGCTTCCAAAGCGTTTTTTTTAAAAGAATTCATTTCTAGAATGATTTTCTTGAAGGATTTCACTTCTGGAATATTTTCAATAAAGGATTTCACTTTCAGAGCATTTTTCATTAAGGAATTTGCTTCCAAGTGATTTTCTTGAAGGATTTCGCTTCTGAAATGATTTTCTTAAAGGACTTTGCTTCTGAAGTATTTTTCTTAAAAAAAACGTGACCAATGCCATTTCTTTATTTTAATGAAAAATATTTAATTATTTAACATTGTGATACTAAATTTATATTGATAAATAAATTTATCTTTATTTTTAATTTGCAACAAGAATTATTACAAAAAGTTAAAATATTCTTAAAAAAAATAAAAGTAGATATAAAAACTTTATAAAACTTTAAAATACTAAGTTTTCTTAATCTATTTATTTTAAAATAAAAAACTAAATCAAATT
>CAJVPP010000453.1:0-32073 GCA_910592005.1 Funneliformis mosseae | reverse complement strand
AAAATAATATTTTTTGAATTTACTTATTTTTTATTTATTTATTTTTTTAATAAAAATTTTTAAAAACATATTTTCTACAAATGCACACCCTTTATAAATGCATACTTATGCTTGGTCCCAAGGGGAGTGCATTTATAGAGAGTTGACTGTATATTTCTTTCATTTGAATTAAATAAATTAAACTTACTTTAATCTGATTATACTATTTTATATCAATTATTAAAATTCTAATTTTTATATTTTTTCTAAATTTAAACATGTTTTTTATATTAAGATAATAATAATAGTTTTTTTGCTTTAATTGCTAATTTTAAACCATTATTTCTAAATACTTATTATATTATTTAAAAAAATTTCAAGTTTATATCCTATTGCATTTTTTTAAACTTAAACTGCAGTTGAACATTTTTCATTAATAGTATAATAGACAATTTAATATTCTTCTTAATCTATTAGAATATAAGAATGATCAGATTTTAATAAATCTTTTGTATTTTTTATTTCTTTATATTTATTATAAAGTATAATATAATATTTTATATTATAATATAAGTTTAGATTAGATATAAACTGCTTTGTTTAATAAAGTGCAAATACAAATTTTTTGTTTATTAATAAGATAAACCATAATGTAAATAAAAATAAAAAATAAAAATTGTGATATTTTTAATATTCTGAATATTTTGTTTTAAAAAAATTTAAGAAAAAAATTTTTTTTATTAAAATTAAATATAAAAAAAAAAATCATTAAATTTTAAACATTAAAAATAATTTAACCAAAGCAGCTAAACTAATATATAAAATACATATATATTTAAAGTTTTGATATATTAATACAATTCAAAAATTTTATTATGCTATATAATTTTAAAGTTTGGTAAAATACATGTATAAAAATCAAAAAATATAAAAATATTAATTTTTTAAAAAAATTACTTATAATATTTATGTAATTTATATATAAAAAAAAAATTTAAATAGTATAATTAATTAATCAAAGTTAATTTTAGATTTATATTTTCATAAAGATTTTTTAAATATAAGATTTTAATAGTTTTTCTGATATAAAAAAAAATATTAAATATATTATAGATAAAGATTAAATTAATATAGTTAAATTACTAAGTATATAATATTATTACACAAAAGAAGACATAAATAATGATGATCTAAAGGATAATGTCAATTCCTAGGAAATCATATATGTCTTTTATGTCATCTATATCATCTATAGCATATATTTCTTTTATATAATATGTTTCTTTTATTTATTTTATTTTATTTATCTCATATATTTATTATATTTATTTATTTTATATATTTTATTTATTATATTTATTTCTTTTATATCTCTGATAACTTTATATTTTTCATTTTATATAAATAGAAAACAATTTCTTTTAGTTTAGTGATGTGTCTAACTCATAGTTTTATATAATAGTTTAGTTTAATTTTCTTAACATAATTGTATAGTACAGAATGCTGACTGAGCAGTTTTCTATTATTATAGTTATTAAATAAACTGTTAATTTACTGACACTCTTTTAAATCTAATTATTAAATTAAACCTTCTGCTTACCACCATAAATATTGCTTTATTTATCACTTATAAGCATCTTAAAGAACTGACTGTAACAATATTATTATAAAATAATGATAAATATACTATTTTAGTTATAATTATTAATTCAATCCAAAGAAATACTAATAAAGTAAATATTAAAAAGAAAACCTAATAAAAATAAAAATTATAACTATCACTTAAACTACTTAACTAAAATTAATATTTATCTCTTATATAAATTTTTATAAAATAATTATTATTATAATAATGCTTTACTTTGATAAGAGTTTTTAACTTTAAATATATTAAAATTATTTTCTTTTTATATCTTAATCTAATATAAGATATATTATATTTTCTATAAATAGCAGATTTTTCTTTCTTTATTTTAATTTTGAATTTATAAATTTATAAATTATTTTTAAAATAATTTTAGAAGACATTTTTAAGTTTAGATTTAATTTTTTTTTAAAAATCTGATTAAATTAATATTTAAAAAAAAATAATTAATCACATGATCTAGATTGAATGATCATATAAAATCAAGCTATTTATATAGAATTTTAAATTCCATAATTTTGAAATTCAACAAATTTTAACATTATATAAAGTAAAAAACCTATATTTAAAATTTATTATAAATAGCTTAATTTATAAACTTCTCTTTGATAGGTTATGCTTGAATTATAAATATTTTGTAAAATACTTTTAAAAATTTTTAAAAAACTTAATTTTGTAAATAAAATTATTTCTTACTATTATGTTTAAAATTTAAGTAAAAGAAGAATTATTAGTAAAATAATTAATTAATAAAAATAAAATTATGTAGATTATGTAACATAATGACTTTTAATACAAAATTCTAAAATTCTGCAAATAATTAAAATACAAATGATTTACAAAATTTTGCTAATTTTTAGATATTGTTAATGCTCTAAATGGTTTGGTTTGGTTCAGATTATAGGTCAATCTGAAATGAACTGAAAATTTCAGTTCAGTTCAGTTCAGATTAAAAATCTTAAAAATGCCAATCCGAAACTGAACTAAACCGTAAACTGGTAAAAATCTGAACTGAACTGAAAATTTCAGATTAATTCAAAATTTCAGATCGTTCAAAACAATAACTTCAATCGTTCTAAAAGAATGATAATTTAATTGTTCCAATCAAACGATTTTCTTATCGTTCATTTAGAACAATAATTTCATCATTTTAATCGAATGATTCTATTATTGTTTGTTTAGAACGATATTTTGATCATTCTAATCGAACGATTCTTCTATCATTCTAAACGATCTGAAATTTTAGATTAATCCAAAATTTTCAGATTAAATTTTTTGCAATCCAAAACTGAACTGAAGTTGATCTGAACTAAAAATTTTCAGATTAATCTGAACCATTCAGAGCTTTAGATATTGTGAATAATCCTAATTTTATAGATTAAATAAAATCTAGAAATATTTAATATAATACTTACTTTAATATTTCATTTTTATTATTTTCTTATTTTATTATATATTATCCCTTAAAGTATAGGTATAAATTGTTATAAAACATTGTAAAAAAATTATAATATTTTAATATTTAGTAATTATAAAAAGATGAAATAAAGTTTATCAGATTTGTTATATTAAGATCTATCTAATAATATTTTTAAATTTTTAAAATCAATATTTATTAATATATATTCATTTTTCAATTTTCAATTTTTTAAAATAATTTATTAACTAATAATTACAAGAAAATCTTTCATAACGCTTATTACTAACTTATTTCTTAATAGAAAAAATAGTGTCTTTACTATATATGATAATACTGATTTCTACAATGTCCTTATTGATATTGATCAAGGAGAAGTCATTTTTCCACTTCTATAGGTTATTTATTATAATTTTCTTCTCTCTTATATGCAAAATTCCAATCTAGGCTACACTTTAAATGTATCATAATTTTTCAATATAAATAATATGAAAATAAAAACTATTTCAACATCTATTTCTAACTCTGTATACATGAACAATATGATCTAGATCACTGATAGTTGCATTAAATTTAAAAATATTTTTGACATAACGCAGTTCTTTTTTGACCTTAACTTAATGCAAGTTAATTTGGAAAAATCCTTTATAGTAACTTCTAAAGCAATAACAAATGATATCTTATTTCATAGTATCTATTTGAATAATTGAGTAACTATACTAACTAAAAAACCCAATAAATCAATCAGATATCTTAGTGTCTGAATTTCAGCTCTTTATAACAAAAAGTTTATCAAATAACAATTAGAAAATGAGATTACTGATTTTATCTTGAAACTTAACATTAAGCCTATTACAAATAAACAGTTAAAATATCTCTGCAACTAAGTTCTTATTCTTCAACTTGAATACCAATCTCAACTTATTATTTTTTCACAAAAAGAATATCTTATCCTGTTCTCTCGCATTTGTACTTTTATCAAATATAAACTCAAATTCAACAAATGCATTCCTAATAGTATATTGTCTAATAAATTAATACTTAGATTTAATGATTTAGCATAAAATATATTACACTCTAAATTACAATATTTCACCTTAATTATCAATGGAGATGCCACAAAGTCACTGCTTTCTCTAACCACCAAAATCCATTTTAAACAAATCCAAAATTTTTTCTAATTATCAGATAATCCTATTACATATTGGTCATCACAATTAAAAAATCTAAAACATGACAATTACCTTTGTAATATACTTACTCTTTATCTTCAAGCTTCTTTTTTTGATACAAAGGACTGTTTCCACTGTTTTTGATTTTTACATCTAAGGAAGCACCAGAATATTTAACTCTATCATTTAATGGAAGAAGAAATGGATCCCCTCACTTAAAAGATGCAGAGCCTTATTCTTTAACCAATTTGTTACTTAAGGAGATTTTTTACTGGAATATTACGATCTCTCTCTTAAAGCCAATACTTCAAATAGAGGAGCTATTCTAAGATGGTTTCTTGTCTTACAAAACTTTATTCTTTTAAATTCCATTTATTCAAACTGCCTCAAACCTGAATACTGTTTTGCCAGTTTTATCCTGCAAGGTTATATTACAACTGTCACTTCTGATAATGAGAAAAAATCTCCTTGAATAGCCTTTTGGACTCTATCAGAATAAAACTATTACAATTTACCATATTCCAGTCAAGGAATTATTAGAAAAGCAATAAGATCACATTTTGTTTTTAACAAAGTTGCTATACAACATTATGTCAATAACTCTGCCCTCAATTATGATCCAAGATCAGTCTCAAAAAAACAGAATCTATTTACTCATGTTCAGAATACTCTTTTAATTCATCAGCACTAATATTTAATTTCAATACATCCGTTACTGCCTGGCCTTATGGTAATATAATCGATGCTAATCTTCTACAAGTAATAAATGTTACTTACTTTTCTTCTGTAAAATGATAATAAACTGTACTTTCTTAAATGCAATATTTAGTCTGTTATTAATCAGGCAAAACAATACTATATGATAGTACGCTTACCTAATATCATAACAAATAACTTTATTCTTAGTTTTCCTTCATTTATTACTATTTTTAATATATTACCAAATAATAGTATTAGTTTACTCTTATTAGAATTTTATTATATCCTTCAAAATAAACGATCTCTCATATTTTATATAGATAGATTTTACAAATTCATCCCTTCACCTCTTATATCATATTTAAGTTCTGCATTTTATTTGGTATATGACTCTTTAGACATAGAATTCTCAGCAGTTGTTTCTGCTATCTGGGCTAATTCTACTAATGCTAAAATATTTGCTCTCCTTTTAGTCCTTTTAATTTGTCTTTCGTCTTCCTCAATTTCTGTTCATACTGACAGTTTAGCTCTTATCCATACCTACAATTATATAGTTAGATCAAATGCAATACAATACCCATTACTTATATTTAAAGTTCCTTTTTATATTTTTTGGTTAATTATTTTTAAAGTCATCAGAGAATAATAAATAACTATCTCTCTTTTTAAAGTTGCTGCTCATTCTAAAGATTCATATAATAATAAGGCTGACCTTTTAGCAAAATCCTCTCTTCTTTTTTACTTTATTCTTAAATCATATTCCTTTCATTAATTACATACTTATGTTTAATAATATGCTTATATATTGCCCTTTATATTCCTTCTTAAAAGATTATACTAATATTAAATATTTCTCTAATTATTATTACCTCAAACATAATATTAAGTATCAATATTTACAAGTAAATTGGATTTTAACCTTTCACTTTATTCAAACTAAATCAGCATCTATTACTTCTTTTGCTGAAACAAGAAGTCATAATAGAAAACTTAAATTTCTCCTTAAACAGTTTCTAACAGTTTAGTTTATAAAAAGCCACTTAACCTCAATTATATTTACTATTCTAAAAATGCAGCTGCTGTAATAGCCACAATGAAAACTTTAACTATCTCTGGTTTTGTTCTATTATTAGTCATAATATGCGATCCCTGATCTTTGAATCCATAGCTCATCTAAAGCTACAATTATTCATTTATACTTTCAAATCTGTATTTATAGATAATATTAATAATCTTTTAAACCTCTTATATTCAATATGATCACTATGAGCAAATCCACATGATTTCTCTTTTATTAATATTATCAAAGGCATTATTCCTACTACTTTATCATCAACCTTAACAATATTCATCAAATTTTTCTTTATAACTTCATCTATTCTCTCCTCTTTTTTTCGATTTTGTCTTCATCTAAGCCTATAACAATATATGAAAACTAAATGTGCTTTAACTTTAAATAAAGAAAGATCTTTATACATAATAAAGCGACAGAAGAAAAGTAATTTTATTATATCCAATGTTACTTTTTCTATTAATAGTTTCTCTAACACTTTATTTACTAATAATACATACATTTTAGATCATATTACTTTAATTAATAACTCTTACAAATATGGTTAACATTAGTCCCTCTTCTTGAACAGGTAATAACCAGTTATTTTATTAATTCTTTTAGTTAGTTTGATGTTAATGATTGTTTAGTAAATCTTTGCAATCAGAATCAGATAGAACAACTAGTTGGCCTGGTAGGAGCTAATTTTCTATAATAAATATTAGGCAGCAATTTTTATTTTTCTACTTATGTACCTTTTTTGGAATTTTTATATATGCTATACTAAAATTGATTTTTATAATAAAATATTGTATCACCGCATCTTTAAAAAAAAAAATAATAATTACAAGAAAATAAAATTTAATTTGTTGAATTTATTTCATTAAAATCTATTAAATAATTATATTTTCATATTTCTGAGATCAATAGATAACAAGATATATAAGTTTAAAATTTTAACTTTTTTTTATAATAATTTATCATATATTTATCTTTAAAATATCGCTAATTAATTATTTTTTTTTGAATTTTTACTTAGAAAACATCATAAAATTTATTATAAAAATATAAATTTTTAAATAAATTATTTTAAAAATATTTAAAAATATTATAAATATTTTAATTATTAAATAAAATTGCAAGCAAATTTGTCTGCAAAACGTATAAAGGGATAATTATTTATATTTTTATAAATAGTTAATTTATAATATAATATTTAATTAACTATAAAAAAGAAATTTGTATAAATAGAAAGACTTTTTGTTTATGTTATAAATTAATTCAAGTATGAATTTTAGTATTATAATAAAGAAATCAATTAAAATTCATAACTTTTATTTTTTTTTGTATTTTTAATAATTTGATATAATTTTTATACAAAATTTTATAAGTGAGTTTATAATTTAACGTTAATTCTTTAATTAAAGTTTTTGTAATTTTATATTTTAAGGTTTATATTTGATAAATTTATTGAATTTAATACGTAATTTTATAAAATTAAAGTTAGATAGATCTTAACATCTTAATTATAGTAATAGTAATTTTAAATAAAATTTAAAAAATGTAGTTAATTTGAGATAGAAAAATCTATAATGATAATATATAATTAATTAAATATTATAATAATTTGTGATTATTTTATATAAATTATATAATCTTATTTTAAAAAAATTAATTTTTAAATTATAAATAATGAATTATTATTTTTTTTTACAATTAATCTTTTATAAAAATATTTATTTGATTATTACAAAAATAAATTTATTATTAAAAATTAAATAAAATTATTGTAAAATAAAAATTATAGATTTAAAATAATAATTTAGATTTAATAATATTTATTTAAATTTTATAATAAAGTTTTTGTTTTTCTTTTATCATAAATATTTTTTTAAAATGCAATAGTTTTATATAATTTTATTATGATAAAAGTATGATATAAAAATAAAATACAAATCAAAAAGAAAAAATGAAAATCTCATAAAGAAAAAAAAACTAATTTAAAAAAGGCTGATTTTGCACTACTCAAAATTAATTCTAACTTAAGTTAAAATTATCATTTTTGAGAAAATAAAATAAAAAGAGCAGAAGAGGACTTGGTCACTACTATATCAAAAATTTATCCAATAGGATCTGAGTAATACCATGGTAAAAATCAGATTATGGTTATTATTATTTTTAGGAATGACATATAGGAGATTAAAATCAGAAGAGGTAAAGTCTTTATTTTTATCATCGATAATAATATTTGCAGCTTTTTCGATGTTAGATTAAATAACACATTTTTCTACCCAAAATTTTTGAGATTCTTCAAAAATAAAGTGCATTAGAAAGAAATATATAGCTAATGCTATATGCATGTGCAGAATATGATTGTGAATAAATTTGAAGAGGTTGATGAAACAATTCTTTTGATAAGGATCACAAAAGAAAAAGAGGTTAATAAACTCTACTAATTGAGTCTTTTGATATCACAAATTTATGCATTGATAATAAATTTAAGAAAATCTTTCATGTGTTATATTAGTAATTTTATTTTATAGTTAACTATAGAGAAAGTTCAGATGTGATAGAAGTCTTTGTCTATAGTATCATATCATAGGCATAGAGACGAGAATAAAAATAGAGAGGAATGTCTTAATTTAAGAACTTCTACTATAGGTAGCATTTCAAGTAGCCATTAGAATTTATTTTTTCTTATAGTAAAGGCTATGTATGTTATATAATTAGTAGTGACATTATCATTAAAGCAAAATGATATAACAAATTAGTTAAGTTGAAAGATATGATAATATTTAAAAATAACATAAAGGGTAATAAATTATTATAAGTGTTTATATCAGAAAACTTCTTTAACAAATTGCTTTATTGGAGTGAAAATAGGATGATTATTATAAGTGAAGAAACATTTAGGAGCAGCTATAATATTGAGTTATAAAGCTTAAGATATTAGAGCTGCTTTAGCTATAACGTCTACTTTATTGTTGAAAAAATTATCTGAATGTACTTTGACTTTAATTAGTGAAACATTAAGATTGTTAGTTGTGATCAGTTCAAAAAGATAGGACCAATACACAAAATTGCTAACTTTTAAAAAGGGTCTGAAGGTAGATAATTATTTTGAAAGAAAACTATATCTGTTAGTTTAAATACAAATTCCATTTTATTAAGTCATCGCTTTATATTTGAATTTTTTAAAAAAAATAATCATAATTGATTAATATTATTAGATAATAATTAATTTTAAAAAATAATAATTATCCAATTTTTTTAATATGCACAATTCTAAGCTTTAATAAAATAACATCTAAAATATAATTTACAAAGTCTGCAATATAAAATTCAAATTTATTTTTATGTAAATATAAAATAATTTTAGCTTGAACATCCTTATCATTTAAAAGATTTTTGACTTTAGGATGTTTTTCTCAAAATAATTCTAAAAGAATGCCACTATCTTTTAAAATATTAGTTCATTCACAAATAGATTATGTAAGATAAGCATTACAGCCTAATTGATGTGTTACAGATAAACTTGCATTTATCTTTGTTTTAGTAAATTTAGATAATCAAAGATATTGTAGAACTGCAGTTAATTTTTATTTCAAACTTTTTGAAAATTTGTCTTTATTAATTTCATTTTTGATTTTCTTTATTAGTTTATCATCTGACAATAAATCTTTAGTATTAAGGTTTTCATCATTAGACCAATAAAGTTCTTGATCATTCTCATCTTCAGAAACTTGATTAGAAAAATTTTTATTTTCAGAAGTTGAATCAGATTTAAGTAGTTCTTTAATTAATATAACTTTAAAAAAATCAGTAATTTTCTTTTTATGTTTAGCAGCAGATTTTATTTTTTCTACTTTATGTCTTCTTTGAATTTGAGAAGAATTTTCTAAATAACATAAAGATTACTTTAATAAGATAATATTTTTTGCATTAAATATTAAGAGTTGAAGAGTTTTTTTTGCATTATTATTCAACTCTTCTGTACATCAAAGTACTGAATTCTCATTACTATTAGTACTTTCTGCTTTTAATAATATTATAACTTTATGTACGTTTTAGTTATGTTTTTTTAAGTAAACTTATTGTTTTGATAAGGACAGTATTAAGAATTATAAAAAATTAAAAAAAAAGAAACCTGATCCTCCTTTTTTCTAAAAAAAATTTGCTTTAAAAAAGAAAAAAAATTCAATTCATTTAAAAAAATTTTGGTCTTCTTTAAGATAAATTTGTTTTTTCTAAAAAGAAAGAAAAAAATTTATTTATTTTCTTCTGAAAAAAAATTCATTTGTTTTCTCCTAGAAAAAAAATTCATTTATTTCTTCTTGGCAAAAAAAATTTGTTTGTTTTCTTTTGAAAAAAAATTTATTCGTTTCCTCCTAAAAAAAATTTGGTTTTTTCCTTTTTAAATCAGTTAATTATACTAAAAAAGAAATGATCTTAGTGGCAAATTTTAGATGTACATATTAAAGAATACAAATTTTAATGCTTAATAACTTTTAATCAAATAAATAAATCAGAAAAACAAATCCATATTTTTGTAGCTCAGGTTATGTGCTTTAAAAAAATGGAAAAAAACTTTACAATTATAAATTAGTATAATTTGTATAACATCTTAATGTTAATGTAAAAAAATTAATTGTGACTAAGCGGTCTAAGCTGTAGCGTCAACAAAGATGATGTTATCTCTAACTGCTTTCTGTTGAAGTTATTTTTTAGAAGCAGAGTAATTATGAAATTGTGCTGGCTAAAACCGCTGGTTAAGTTGCTGTATATTTCAGTTTTTAGAGATTGTCTCTATTTAGGATAACTTATTACATTATAATAAGCAGAGAAGTAAATTGCACATAGTTTCTGTTTAAAGTCTGTCTATTCAACTTTTTTTTCATTTAAGTGAAGTCAGTAATTTTTTTTGCCACCTCGTATAGTGCAGCTGAGGTAAAGTAAAAATAAGTATGTTGAAATAATTATAATTAGACTGAGCCTGAAAAATGATCCATGCTATAGCATCTACCAAGCGATCAATATTCATTAAATTACATAAGGTAGTATTACGTGAGAGGTTGGTAAGTTTAATTAAGTATTTAGATCTTTCTTAGATAACTTCATGTAAAACGTTGCTACAATAAAATTTAATTATGTCATTAAAGAGGTAGATACTATCTCCTTTATCAAGTTTAGTAAAGTTATTGGATTTTTTAAAGGTAATAGTAGTTCTTTACCACAAATTATGGATTTCTATAGTAATGCGAGTAATTGTGCTATATTTAAAAAATAATTTCTTTAGGTATAGTTCAGTAACGTCAAGTGAAATTTCAGTCATTATGATGTAAAGTTTTAGAACATAAGAAGCTTGCTTTTGAATGATTAATGAGAGAAACATGACATTATCCAATTGTGAAATCTGTACCTTGCAGAAATTATCTCATTCATCTTTACTTAAAAAGGCAAGCTTGAGAATTTTTTGTTTAGGATTAACAGGAGATTTATTATGTATTTTTCCTGAAAAGGAAAGTAGCTCTATGTAATGTTGATTGATAATGTTTGTTAGGGATTTTCATCTTTGTATTTTTTGAGTAAACAGTACGTGAAAAATTTTTAAGAGAGTAAAGGTGAGAATATCTTTCTCTGTAATAATATTATTTTCTAAAAGGTCTGAGTTATCGTTCACATTCATAGTATTTAGTGAAATTGTGTTGACTGTTAGGGTGACTTCCTTTTCTTTGCCTTTGCTAGTTAATAAAGAAGTAGTGTTATTTGTTTGAGCAACTAAAGAGGTTGTTAGTTTGATTATCTGTAAAGTATTTTGTCTTTTTTGTGATTATTAGATACTTGTTGATAATGCTGAATGACTACAGTTAGCATTTTTATTTCTACTATTTTTTGGCATTTTGTCTGGAAAGCAGAAAGAGTTTTTTCTTTTATCATAAATAATAATATAAATAATAATAATAAAAATCTAAAAAAAAAATACAAATGTATTTTAGTTATTTTAAATTTCTTTAATGTAAATTTAAAAACTAAAATAATATATTTGATATTTTTAATAATTTTGATAAATTTAATTAGATTTAATATAAGTTTAATCAATATTATTAGTTTATATGATTCTATTTATTTATTTATAGTTTTCTAGTTAAATATTTATATATAAAGTTAAATTAAATATTCAAAATAGTCAAAATAGTTAAAATTAGCCTTCAAAATTATGTTATGTTATATGATATAAAATATTTAAATTTAATTATCTTAATATTTAATAATTAGAAATCAATGAAATTGATTTGTTAGAATTATGAATTAAATGGTAGTAATTAATAATTTTATTAGTTGATCGATAAGGGCTCTGATTGGTTGAGTGGACGCGTAGTCTGTATACCAATTTATGTGCGTAATTCACGTGATATGGTGATATTGGGCTTTATAAAAAAAAAATTTAACCTTTTTAGTGATCAACAGCTTTTATATAATACGACACGAGTTTTTTAACGCGTCGTATTTTGGATTCTAGCTTTTACTATAAAACTTCTTGTTCTTATTACAGAAGGGCCTGCTATATTATAAACAATTATTCAGTCTATATAAGTAGTAAATTTAAACTTTCGGGTGAGCATTTAAATTAAATTCTTTTTAATATTAACGACAGATATTATTATAAAAATAAATATTTATGAACACGGTAATAAGAAAATAATTTTTATTTATTTATTTATTTTCTTTTTTTTTGTAAATTATCTTTACGGGAAGATTCATTTCAGCAATGTCTTATTCTTCATATTTTCAAGATCAAGGAAATTTAACAATGATTGAAAAAGCTCAAAATGACGCTAATCCTTCATTGGATGAAACTTCCTCATCTTATTCCAAAGCAGACCTTGCTAAATTTAAAGCATCAGAAAAAACTTTGATGACCAGAAAGACTCAACGTAATACAAAAGCATTTCGATCCGCTTTTCAAAAATATCCAGCTACCACACCGTCCATTCAGAAAAACACACCTATTCCTTCTGTTCAGAATAATAATAATTTTTTACCATCTATTCAGAAAAGCACTCCCATTCCTTCTATTCAAAATACTTCATCTTTTCAGAATAAATCTTCAACATCTAACCAGAAAAACTCTTTTCAGAATAAATCTTCATCTAATAATAATCAGAAAAACGCAACCACTTCTTCTGCTCAGAGGATTTCATCAGAAAATGGTATGGATAAAAAACAAGAACATTTGAAATCCGAAAACAATTCAGCCGCTGTACTTATGCAAAAAAGAAAAGGTGATACCTATACTTTTGATGGTGAATGGTCGGATGATGATGTTTGGCAACCAAATTCGAAAAAAAGATATTTGGAAACTGTGGTAAAGAATCGAGGCGTCCTAAGTGAAGTGAATAATAATAACAAAGAAACGTCAAGCAATCACGAACTTTCCGAGGAACAACAACGTATATTTGATTTAGTGGTATTGAACAGAGAGAATATTTTCTTTACCGGATCTGCTGGAACCGGGAAAAGTTTTCTACTCCAAAGGATAATTTCATCACTAAAGGCTCGTTATGGCAGCGAATCAGTAGCGGTCACTGCAACTACCGGAATAGCCGCAGTAAACATAAGTGGAACTACGCTTCATTCTTTTGCAGGAGTGGGTCTTGGGCGTGGCTTAGCTCCAGAACTTATTAAGCAAGTTCAAAAATCCGTCGCAGCACGCACTAGATGGAAATCTATTGATACTTTGGTTATTGATGAAATATCGATGTTGGACGCACAATTATTTGATAAATTGGAGTTTATAGCCAGGGCGATTCGAAATAATAATCGTCCTTTTGGTGGGTTACAACTTGTAGTTACCGGGGATTTCTTTCAACTTCCACCGGTTTCAAAAGACAGGAGTAGTAAATTTTGCTTTGATGCTGACAGATGGAAGGTTTGCATTAAACATACTATCCAACTAACTAAAATATACAGACAAAAGGATTCAGAGCTTATAGAATTACTGAATGAGATGCGTATTGGTGAAATGTCCGACAAGTCCTTGGTGCTTCTTAAACAATTGGAAATTGAACCAAACTATCCCGATGACGGAATCAGACCGACAGAACTATATCCGATTAATGATATGGTGAATAAGGCCAATGCTACGGAACTAGGCAAAATCTCTCATAAATTATACACTTATGCTTCCGTTGATTGGGAACCACTCAGATTTGGACAGTTACAGACCCTTTGCAAGAGTTGTCTTGCGCCAGAAAAGTTGGAACTCAAACGTAATGCGCAAGTGATGCTCATTAAAAATCTATCCAAGGAACTAGTCAATGGAAGTCGAGGTGTCGTGGTGGGATTTTATAATCAAGCAGATGGAACAAGCTACTACAATGGAGAAGATGAAGGGATGGCGGATGTAAAATTACTTCCTATTGTAAGATTTACACATTTATGTGAAATGGTTATACAAGAAGCCGAATGGAAGTTGACAAGTCCTGGTGACGTCGTCCTCGCTAGTCGTAAACAAATTCCTCTTGTCCTTTCATGGGCAATTAGCATTCATAAAAGTCAGGGGCAAACGTTAGATAGGGTAAAAGTTGATCTTAGTAAGGTTTTTGAAAAGGGACAAGCATATGTAGCTCTTTCTCGCGCGACTTCAGCCAAATCACTTCAAGTTACTGGATTTAGAAGAGAAAAAGTGATGTATCATGAAAGGGTAAAGATGTTTTATCAATCTTTAACTACAATTTGAAATACCTAGAAGTAAATATGTAAGATCAAAAAGGGATGTATGGGTTTTACTGTATCATTCTTTAAAGAAATATTTGGGAAAAAAAAAAAAATGATTTTCAAATACTGATTATGAACTTTGCGGGGGGGGGGTTTTTTTTTTTTTTTTTATTCTTTTTTAATTATTCAAATAAAAAACAAGAATAATAAAAATTAAAAATTGAGGCAAGAAAATTTAATTCTGCGCTATAATTCTGCGCTAAACCATCAATCACGTGAACGTTGCATTTCGTTTTTGTAACTGTTTAACTGATAATTGATAAGATAACGACAAAAAAAAATATATATATTTGAATTTCTACCCATTTTTTTTTTAGTAAAAGTCATTTTTTTCTATTCTCAAAATGCCAGAAATAACTATTACCGTTAAAAGTTCTAACGATCAAAAGTATAACGTAAAGATAGACACTTCTAAAACGGTTTTAGAATTCAAACAGGCAATTGCTGAAAAATGTGATACTGCAGCAGATAGACAAAGGTTAATATACTCTGGTAAAGTTTTAAAAGACGTTGATACACTTGAAACTTATAAAATCGCAGACGGTCACACTGTTCATATGGTGAGGGGATCTACACCAGCCGGTATGTTGTTTATAAATTAAGGAATATATACTCTGGTAAAGTAAAGACTGATACACTTGAAACTTATAATATTGCAGCCGCTGATGGATCTACACCAGCCGGTATGGTTTTTTTTCTTTTATCAATTTACAAATTAAGGAGTAATGTAAAGGAGGATGGAAGATATTTGGTCATTTTTTTAGTGGTTTAAATTTGTTTATTATTTATTCTTTGCTTAATTAATTAAATATATTATATCGTTTGAGAATCGCACTTGTTTATAGATCTTTCATTAATTAATTTCCCATTTTGGTATTCTAATTAAAAAGCGAAGCCTCAACGAGACACAACTACTCAGACTCCTCAAGCCACGCCAACCCCCGTTCCTTCTACAAACAATACACCACCAAACCTATTTGGAGGGTTAGGTGGATTTCCTAGTAATACATACGGCGGAGGAAATGTAGATACATTACATTCATTACTTAACAATCCTACGACCATGCAGTACATGTCGCAAATGTTGCAAGACCCTCGATTCGTTGATAATGTGATTGCTATGAATCCACAATTTGCATCAATGGCACCACAATTGAGACAAATGATGCAAGACCCAGAATTTCAAGCACTCATGTCAAATCCTGAGGCACTTAGGAACATGGCGGCTTTATCTTCGTATATGGGGGGAGCTCCAGGACCTTTTACTGGAGGTAGTGGTTTATCCGGATTTGGTGGATTGGGTGGATTGGGTGGATTAGGACAACCTATTGGAAATAATCCCGCAACGACTACACAACCTTCTACAACAGACACGACTAATCGAACAACAACCACAACAGGAGGTACAACACCTGGCAGTACAGCACCTAATACATCAACACCTGCAATTAATCCTTTTAGCTTCCTTAATCCTGCCTTTGCTGCAGGTAACCCAAATTCTACTCAACCTTCAATGCCTGCTGGATTTGATCAATCATTTTTGTGGGGCCTCAACCCTCCATCTACGCCACAACAACCTCCGGAAGAAAGATTTCAGACGCAACTTCAACAATTGAATGAAATGGGATTTTGGGATGCACAGAAAAATATCAGGGCATTGCTGGCTTGTGGAGGAAATGTCAACGCAGCTATTGAAATGTTATTGTCTGGTAACATTTAACTGAGTAAGGCGTTTTTTTTTTGTTTTTTTGTTTTTTTTTTTTTAAAAAAAAATATCGGCTCGTATCTTTTTTTATTCTCTATATTCTTTTGTAATTGTAGTTGATGACTGACATTTTTCTCAATATACGAAATTAAAAGGTTTTTTAATGCAATTATTATTATTATAGATTTTTTTTTTTCTTCATTTGTATCAAATTCTAATTTTTTATTTCTTTTTTCTATAAAAAAAAGAATTCGCAAGATTAAACCGCAATAATAAGAATATCATTAATATTATTTTAGCATTTTTTTTTTTTTTTTTTTTGCTCTGAAATTCAAATTCAAAAGGATGACTTTATTAAATAAAATAATTTTAAAATGAATCTTTTTTATTATAATTATAATACGGAAGATTGGAAAGGTGATAAAATCACGTGATTACGGCAGGATGGTTTAATTTATTTGTCCTAATTGGGATACCTTAATTGTCATGATCTTCAAAAGATCGGCAAATACAAATTTTACACATTAACGCTTTTAGTAAATAATGCAATTTCAGAGGCTCGTGTAAATAAAAATAATGATATAAATAACTTGCCTTGAAGGAGAAGGTTCCTTTTTTCCATGAAAAAATTTTCTTTTCTTTCATCCGCTTTCGTTAACGAAAAAAAAATAATAATAATAAATAATAATAATAATAATAAAATAAAAAAAAAAAATTAAAAATTATAAAATAAGATAAAGAATTGTTTTTTTTTTTTTTTATTTTATTTTATTATTTTGTTTTTAATTTTTTTTTTTTTTTTTTTTTTTCCTTTTTTCATGATTAAAAAAGGATGTCATTATATTGGTTTGAAACGAGATTCGATAGAGAATTAGCACCATACCCTTCACCAAAGTTAAGTCAAAAATCGAAAACTGAGGGACCAACGGGGCAAAAACTTATATCACAATCCGAAATTGTCGACTATATCATTGCGAATAACATTGATACAGGGACTTTAGCGAAGATAGAACGGTATATTTCCATACCACTTAAAACACTTATCACTCCGAGGTTGGGAACTCGTCGTAAGGCTTGTAATAGTATACCAAGGCCACAAAACAATTTTGTCTTGTATAGAAGGAATTTACATGCAATTATCTCCAGTGAACAAGGGAGTGCGACGGCGAAAAATTTTAAAGTGGTATCAAATTTGGCAGCGAAGAAATGGGCAGATGAATCGAATGAAATCAAACAATTATTTGAAATCATCGCCGATTGTGCAAAGAAGGTACATGATTATACTTACCCCGAATACGTTTATCAACCTAGAATTAGCGGTAAAACCAGTATGAAATTCCGACCCATGATAAATGGGGAACCCTTTGTTGAAGAAAAAAAAAAGGAAAAGAAGACGGTTGTTCCATCACTTTTGCTTTCAACCTTTGCGATAACCAAACCCGGTACGAGCAATAGGAGGCAAAATAACGAAAAAGAGAAGAAGGAAGATTCAAAGAATAAAAAACAAGTGATAGATTTGACCTTGCAAGAACGAGAGGCAGAGAAAGACAAAAACAAGATAGATTCGACTGTGAAAGAACGACAGATGGAAAAGATAGAAACTAGTTTGCCAAAACAAATGATAGATTTGACCGTGTCAAAACAAGAAGTAGTTGAGAGCTCTCAAGAACAAACGATGGA
Source organism: Funneliformis mosseae (assembly GCA_910592005.1). Taxonomy (NCBI): domain Eukaryota; kingdom Fungi; phylum Glomeromycota; class Glomeromycetes; order Glomerales; family Glomeraceae; genus Funneliformis; species Funneliformis mosseae. Next base: position 13,947 of record CAJVPP010000453.1, on the reverse strand, counting down.
TACTACTGAAAAGGATTCAAGTCCTCAAAAACAAATGATAGATTTGACTGTGCCTGAACAAGAAGAGATAGATGTGAGCTCACGTGGGCAAGAGATGGAGATTGATTCAGGCTCACATGAACAAATGATGGGCTCGAGCTCGCTGACGGATTCGAGACCACAAACGACTAATAATCAACAACAACAACAACAACAACAACAGCAACCGGAGCAACAAAGACGACGACAAGCCCCTTATGCAAATTTACTTCAGCCTATCGACATTACAATCACTTCTAGTTTTATGCATTCCGCTTATGATAAACAAATAGTGAGTTTGTTCAACGGTTATGCATCATTGTAATAAAGCTCGGTTAGTGGGCAATTTTTTACGGGAAGGGTTGGCATTAAATAAATATCTAGTTAAATCAACCTCCCGTATTATTAATTATCGTTCTTGGATGTTCGCTATTTTTATATATAAATAAATTTTGAATTATGATTATTTTTTTTTCTCCATAGAGCAATTTTATTAAATGGATGATAATATTAGTTATTATTATTTTTTTTTTTTTAAAAAAAAAAAAAAAAAAAAAAAGTTTCTCCCTTTCGTAAGAATTTTTTTTCACGTCATTATCATGTTAAATAAGGAATACATATTGTTCCATAAAAAAAATAAAATCATCCAAATTTAGTTAAAAAAAATATGTATGTAGTATCATGTGTAATATGATTCGTCACAAATATTGCACCCATTTAGAAATATATTTTGATTGAAAGTATCAAAAGCGAATAAGAGAAGGAAAAAAAAAAAAAAAAAAAAAGGTTTACCCAACCTACCATAATGTTTACTAAATTATGGTCAGATCATCACCTGACGTTGGTTTGATCTGCATTATCAAGAAAACCTTTTGATATTTTCCTACCTAGGAAAAGATGATCGTGATTTAGATTCGGCGGGAATTGATGTCAGGAGGTTACCTAATAAGCGAGAAATGTAATAGGCGAGTTTGTAAACCGGAATGAAAGGAAAGTTAAAAAATTAAAAAAATGAAAATGAAAATGATTTTAAATTTATTTTCTTTCATTCATTTATTTATTTATTTATTTATTTAGAAAAAAAGAATTGGGGAGACGAATGACGAATCATGAAGGGAGCACAGAATGTAAATTCTAAATTCCGTCCCACGTCCAAACAAAAATAATTCGGCCCGAAAGTAGAATATTTGTTAAATTTGTACAAACGGTTTTTTATGGTATTATAATTATAATGAATGTCATCATCATTGAAGATTGATATATTGAGATATAATAAAACTATGAATTACTTTTTAAGCAATATTAAATGTGGTGAAACGTAAACTTTAATGTTTAGATGTTTAGATCCGTAAACTACAATAGTAAATGATGAATTCTCTAGAAAAGCACCAAAAATACAATCTAATTTCCTTTTCACACGATTAAATTTGTGGCAAAGCTCCCCCTTTTTTTTATTCATTGGAATGTTATACTAATGTTATACTAAATCTTATCAAACTAAAATTGCGTGAGAATTGAATACCATTACCACATTTTAAAACCTTTTTTTTTTTAATTATGTAATTTTTACAGTGTGATAGATATATCTTAACAATGAGGAATTGTTTTTTGAAAAAAATCATTATTTTTGTTGGGAAACAAGGTATTTTTTTTATGTAAACTAAAATACCGCCCACGAACTAGAATGGCAAAATGAATACCTTACCGAGACTGGTCAAGTGATAATTTTTCACGTAGGAGGTTTGATCTTTCTCGCGTTTTCTTCAAAGGTAAATTGATTTCTGTTTCACCGTGTCACGTAATTTATGCACGATGATTAATTAACGCTTCAATTTTTGGTGAAATGATCATTGTTGACCGAACTATATGTTGTGTTTTACACATATGACTCTCACATAAGTTTTTTTATAACATATTCCAGAACGAACCTTCCAGAGAAGGGTAATCTATGTGAACACAAACGAGAAAAAAAAAAAAATTATTCTCAAATTTTCTGTTTGCAATCGTTACAACATTTATTTTGTTTATTTTTATTATTTATATGTTTTCCATTTTTAGAAGGGATTTCAAAATAAGGCTTAGATTTGTTATTCCCCACGCGTTTTATAAAATAATTTAGGAGCTCTCTGACCTATTTCGTGTAATTATTTAATGTTATAAAATTGGATTTTTGGCAAAAAATCCTGTAGACCCTGGGAAAAAGAACAGGCTTATCTATGTATTAAATAAAATAAAAATCACGATACCGTGTTAAAATAGGAAATCATCGATCGTTTCTGTATGTGGTGCTATTTATGACCAAAATGAAATTCTTCTTTTTTTTTTATCATCGCTCCCTATAGATTTTCTCAATCTCCTTTCCTACTTTGATGAAAATAAATTAATTTCCCAAAATAATAAAAATAAAATGATTTAAAAGAAATTTTTTTTTGAATAAAAACGAAACTTGATAAAGATTTTCGTTAGAACACAACTGGTAAGGTGACTTACTTGATTAGGGATTTGGAGCGAATCAATGCAAGCCTTTTGCAGTTACGTTTAGGCTAATTTTGAAGCAGTTCGTTTTAGGCTGTGCAATTCAAACAATATCTCATTATTGTTCATACAATTATAATTTAATATAAATAATTCTAAAAAAAAAAAAAGAGAAACACCTTATTCTATAATAAAATTTTAATTTAGTAAATCATTTTAAATTATGTTTCATATATGGGAGAAATCTTTGAAAAGGTAAAAATCAGATGATTTATAGAATTGTGTATCATTTATATGATATGAATTAGTACCACATGATAGAAGGGAAGCGTGGAATGGGTGATTTGATTAACAACTTATTTAAATAAATCAAAGTACTTCCTTTTAAATGCTAGTTTCCACTCTAAAAAAAATAAAAAAACTCACATCTTTGTTAAAAAAAATTCCCCTATTATTATTTATTTATATTAGTTATATTGTTAATTTATTATAATATCAACTGTTTGTTGTTGTTGTGGTTGGGTAATTCAGCCCTTTTGCCTTGCTTTTTTTTCACCTTTTTTTTTTTTGTCTTGAATTCTTCACAAGGTTTGGTTTTGTTCTACTTTGGCTCTAGTCATTGCTGATTGGTCGAGATATTTTAACCTTTCTCAATAAATAGGAGTGTCGGTCCTTCCTCGATTTCAGTTTGGATTCTCTCCAATCAAATTTGCGCCTTTGATTGATTCTTTTGAGGGACCAAAGCAATAACGAGCTCACACAGCTAACTTTTGCCCTCCTGTCGTTGTGTGTCGTTTCTAACCTTGTCCTTTCTCACCCACTCGACCTCCATAAAAAAATTAAAATAAGAAAAATATAAAAAAAAAAAATTGTTTTCTAAGCCAACAAAAACTTCCTTCACTTCCCCTTTTTTCTTCTTCTCTATTCTATATATATTATACTACTTTTTTTTTTTTAAAAAAAAATCAAAAAAAGAAAAGAAGGCTTCTCGCCAAAGTTGGATAGTTTTCTCATTTTTGGTGTCTCTTGTCCTTATTGGATTCAAGCTTTCGTCGGTAACTTTTCACTATATTTTTTTTTCTTTCTTTTCTTCTATTGGTTTTCGGTTTGTTGGTTTGTTGAAACAACAACGCTTGTTTGTTGAAGGAGCTTCTTTCAAAAGTGTCGGAGTTCATTGTGTTTTTTATTACACGTCACGTTATCTCACATTTATGAGCATATAAAGCACAAAATACGTGTACCTTAATGGTTATTTAGTTATTTTGTGTTTATATATGTGATATGTAATATGTGTGCGTGTATAGTGACGCGTCAGCCACTTTGAGGCTCGGAAACTTTTATTTATTCGTAAATATATAAATATGCTTACTAACGAATATTTTTCTGTTTCATTTGACTTTTCACTCTGCCTTTTTTGCTTTAGCTTCCTTCTTTGTGGTCTTCCAATTGTCACGCTATTTCAATACACTTATTTGTAACGCGTGTTTTAATATAAAAATAGCGCTGGACGGAACTCCATATCAAGTTGCGACATTTGTGAAAAAAGCACTCGTCAAAGTCCAAGAATAATAAAAGCGTCCCCTCACTCCTTTGGTCGACACTTTCTGTGAGCAGTCAAATAAGTTTGCGGGACTCTGGTTTTCCTGAACGTTTGCAGCTGGCTAATTGAGAAATATCTTTTTTTTTTTTTCTTTTTAAAAAAAAAAGAGTCAAAAAAAAACTTCGACAGTTATTGTTAGGACACTGGTTTTTCTCTTTTTTTTTTTTTTTTTGCTTTCTTCCCTACAAAGCGCCCATTTGATTTCAAACAGACCTTTTCCTAGTTCGGTACTTTTTTTTTTTGTTCTTTAATTAAAAAAAAATAATACTTTAGTTTTGTGTTCAACGTTCTGCTTCTTTTTATTTGCTTTAGCGAGCACATAATGTTCTAAAATCCTTACCGCATTCCTCTCATATTTTTCGAGTTGCTCTGTTAACAGTTCAACAAGAATCCCGAGTGCCACGTCTCCTACTTAATAAAGTTATGCAAGCAAATATCACTCCTTTTGAAAAACCACAAAATTGATTGATATTGGTATCGTGTGAAACAAAATCAACCTTTTATTATTATTATTTTATTTTCAAATCACGATCCCTATCCAAACTTTTTATTTTATTTTTATTTTTCACAGTTTGCATATCCCTTACTTTTTGTATCATCTAATCTCCTCTCCTCTCCTCTCAGCTAAGAGACAATCCTTTTTTTCATTGTCTTTTAAATTGTAATATAGCCATTTATACATAAATATACATATTTCTTTATTTTATTATATTTTTTTTTTACCTTTTTTTTTTTTTTTTAATTAAAAAAAAACCCCCTCCTCAACACATATTTCAAAATTGCTGACTGTTTGTCAGTATGGCGTTTTAAAAAAAAGGAATCCATTATACAAAAAGATGACCTTACTTTTATTCAACAACACAGATTTCTCATCATCCATCACGTTAACAACGTATTTGGACTCTAGTTTTCCTTTTGATCAGATCGAGTACTATACATCAGCTAAAGATACAACAACACACGCTTCTTGCTATCTGTTTCATATCTCTGTACCACGTCGAAGACGCAAGTCTGTCGAGAAATATTTGGATAAAAAATATCTATCTTGAGTTTAATCCTACTTCCACTCTGTAATTATCTCTTCCGTATTCTCATCCTTCTCGTCTGCACAAAAATTTATTATATATAAAAAAAAAAAAAAAAAAGCTATTAATACTCAAGCCGGTTCTTGAAGCAAAAAATACTTCAAAATACCAAAAAAAAAAAAAAAACCACACCACCACCACCCCCAATAAAATTCAAAGGAAACCCCCCCCCATTATATATAATTATTCGATTCTAAGAAAAAAAAATATATAAAAATTGTTAAATATTTTCTAAAAAAAATTCGAAAAAAAAAAAAAATAAAAACAAAACACCATCCTAAAATAGTCATGATGTTTAAAAGATCGTCATCAACTCCCGTTAGATCTGTTGTCCCCGTAATCGAAGAGCCAATATCCCAATATCAGCAACCATTACGACCTGGACCATTGTCTCTGCCAATCACATTGCCTTTCGATATCGGATCAACTATTGTTAATCCCATAGACGGCTCGGCATATCAATTGATCAAACCTCTTGGTAACGGATCCTATGCTGTGGTGTACTTGGTGCGAGAGAAGAACACTGGCAATTTTTACGCTCTCAAATGTTTGTCAAAGGCAAACTTATCGGATTATCATTTAGAAATACAGCATAATGAGGTATGAGGTGAAATAATACGATCTTATTCAAAAATGCGATGGTATATGCTAATTCAATTTTGTTTTATCGCATGATTAGGTACGCCTCCATGAGCGATTATCACATCCTAATATCGTGAAACTTGATAATTATTTCGAAACACCTGATTGGCTCTTCCTTGTACTCGAATATTGCGAAGGTCAAGATTTATATTATTGGTTGACACAGAATAATGATGGCAGAAATCCTTTGACCGGCACGCTCCTATCAGAGAAAGAACGTATGGTAATATTGAAACAGGTCTTTCTGCAGATATTAAGTGCGGTCGGCTATTGTCATATGAAAGGCATCGCTCACAGAGATCTCAAGCCAGAGAATTTTATTGTTATGGTCAAGAATGATAATGAATTTAAGGGTGTTCAAGTTAAGTTGACGGATTTCGGATTGGCGACCGACGAAAAGGAATCGACGGATTTCGACTGTGGATCTAAACCTTACATGAGCTATGGTTGGTTAACCGAAAAAATAAGATTTTCTTTTGATTTCTATAAAAAAAAAAAACTAAAATAAAAATATTGATCACTTTGAATTTTTAGAGTGTCGAAATGCTATGCACGATACATATAATCCACGTCTAGCTGATATATGGTCGCTAGGAATCATACTTATTAACCTGTTATACCATCGTTCACCATGGGCTGATCCTAATCCGGAAGAATGTAAAACGTTCGTTACATTTCAGCTTGACAAGGCCGGTTTCTTGATGCAAAGGTTCCCAACTATGCCAAAAAATGTTGCACAATTCTTGGCTTCTCGCGTATTTTGCAACGTGGGGAGGGGACGAATTGATATCATGGAATGGAAGAATTGGTGCGACAGATTGGTCGAGAGAATGTTGTTAGATGAGAATGAACTTGAAGATGTGTTTGATGATCAAGAACTTTCGTCATCAATTTCTAGAGGAAGTTCGTCTAGTTCTCAGAGACGACAAGGACACGACCGTCATCAATCATGGTCAGATGTGTTCGGAGATTTTGAAAATGAAATAGCACTAAGCAGGCATAGTAGTCGCAGTAGGCATAGTAGTCGTCGTTCTTCATTGTATAGATCGCCACAAAACACCAAATTGGTTGAAACCAAGTTAAGATTCGCCGAGAAAGATGAATATGAAAACCAAGCGGATAACGCCAATAACAGTGACGCGGACTCCGGTTTTGGCACCGATGAGGATGGTAATGGTAACATTATCAAGAGGCTTAAAGAATGCGTCGGAGCAGAAGCTTCCGACGAAAATATCAATCCCGCCAAAGCGCCTTTATCCGTATCTCCCCCAAAGGTGATATTTTGCAAGCCTAAACCCTGGGGTGATTATAGATCTCGTGGACATCAACGAGAAGGTTCAACCGATAATGTCCCAACTACCTCCAATACAACAATTAACAGCCATTGGTCTTCTTATAACCAACGTCGTGAACGCTTGGAACAGAGACGCAAGGAAAAACAAGAAAAGACATTGAACTCTTTGGGCGCTTACAGGCGGCGTGGCTCATTGAATTTAGATACGAATGATTCTGGTCGTCTCACTGGCGATAATAATAATACTACGGTTACTCGTAAGAGTCCTCAACGTCCTTCAAATATGAACCAAGAAAGCGCTTATACCACTCCTCCAAAGCGAAATGCGCCACCAACACGACCGCCACTTCGCAAGAAAAGTACTCGGTCCATTAATAACTTTCCTTTGGCGTCTTCCCCTCCAAAGCCATCGGTCGCTGCTTTTCAATCAACATCTTTTCCTTCTACATCTAATGATAATAAAGCGATCATTAACACGCCAAAGCAGTATTTCCCAAAGTCTGTTGATAAAACTCCAAAGAAAGTTGGAAAGTCCACTAAGAATCACTTGGGGAAAATGTTGGCGGGAGTTGTCATGTTTAACCGTGGTGTTAAAGTTGGTGGACAAGCTATCAATGAATATGGTGATTAATAAATAAATTTAAGAACGATTAAACTTTTCACTGTTTTAGCTGTTTTTTGTATTACTTTCTTGCTCTGTAAATTTTTTTTTTTTTTTAATATCAAGTTTGAATAATAATTGAATAATAGGAAGTTCCTTAAATTATTGAAATCTTTTTTTTCGATTTTACGTATTATGTAAGTGCTTCGGATTCATTTTTGTTATACTCTCTTTTTTTTTTTTTTTTTTTCCCTTTTTTTTTTTAAAAAAAAAAAAAATATATATCAGAACATTTTATATTTTTTTCTTTCATTTATTGTGTTCAAAAGCATATATAAAAAAAAAAAAAAAAAAAAAACCCGTCAAAAGTTAAAAATATAAATATATATTATAGGTTCTTTCACGTGTTTATTATATATAAAAAAAAATTGCATGATTTTTTTTTTTATAAGCAAATAATTTTTTTTTATACATATTGTATATATATTATTATTATTAAAAATTAAAAATTTAATTTAAAAAAATATATATTGTGAATATATATTTTTGTTTTAAAAAATTTTCTATAATTTTTATTATAATATTTTTACTCATCAATAATATTAACTAATTCTTATTTTTACTTTATAAACTAAATATAATTTTTTTTTTTTTTTTAGCAAATTAGTTTATATTTAATGTTAATATAAAAAAATTTTTTACCTATAAGTTTAATTAATATATATCAAAAATACAAAAAATATTATATCTTTGTATTAATAATAATATTTTTAATTTTATGTAATAATACATTTTTTTAAATCTAAAATTTTAATTATAGTAAGTTACTTTTTTTTTAATCTTATAATAAAACTTTTATTAGAGGTTGAAACCAATTGATTGATTAAAATAATCAATATGTTAATTGATTAAAGAATTTTTTTAACAAGTTAAAATAGATGAATTTAATTTTAACTAAATTTTATAATTGCAAAAATTATTATCTAATTCTAATAAAATTTAAAGTATTGGTTTAAATTAATTTGAATCAATTATTATTAATTAGTTAAAGATTTTTAGATCAATTTTAACTTTTATTTTTTATATTTAATTTAAAATAAAATTATTATAAATAATAAGTATATTGATCATTTTATAAATTAAAAAATATTTTATCAATTTTATTTTTTTGATTATTAAAATATAATATTTAAAGATAAATCATAAAAAATATTTATATTATAAACTTTTAAAGAAATATTTAAATATAATAAAAAAATTTTTTTAAAACTAATTATTTTAATTAATAAATTTTTTTTTTATTTTATTTAATCACTTAATTAAAAATTTTTTTTTAAATGTGAAAAAATAAAGATAATACTTTTATAATTTTTTTAATATTCTTTTTATAATTTCTATATTTTTCACTTACTAAATATATTTTATTAACTAAAATTTTCAAAATCTTAAATTTATTAATTGTTTTTCTATCTAACTTGAGTTTTTAAATATATCTAATCTATCTAACTTTAATTTTTAGAATATATCTAATTTATTTTATCTAACTAGAAAATTTTAGAATACATTTAATTTATTAAATATTTTCTTATTTAATCTTAAATCTACAAATAATAAAAATATCTAATATAAATACATTATTAAAAAGCAAGACAAATAAATAATATAAAATTATATATTATCTAATATATTAATCTTTTAGTTTAAAATTATAAAAAGAATAATAAAACTATTTATATTTATTTAAAAATATTAATATTTATATAGTAGAAAAAGAGAAAACTATTAAATAATTTTTATTTTATAACCTAAATATAAATTTAAAAAAAAATTTTTTTAAAGGTAAATCATAAAAAAATAAATATAAATAAAACTAATTAATTTTATAAATTATAATAACTTAGCTTAAATTATAATAATAACATTATAATCTAGTAATGATATCATAATTTTAATTATAATATTATAATCTAATAATAATATTAATTTAGTAATGGTTTTATAATCTAAATGATATATATAACCTAATAGTAACTTTATAACTAAATAATATAGTTTTTCATAATCTATTTGTAATTTTATAATCTAATTCTTTATAGCTTTTTAAATATTAGTTAAATATTACTATATTATAATAGTAAAAGGTAATGTTCTAGTCTAAAAATAACTTATAATTTATTAGTTATATGACTTTATAATTTAATAATAATTTCATAATCTAATAGTTATTATTTTTTTCTTTATTTTTAATCATTTTATTGCTAAAAAATTATCTTAGTATTGATAAAATTTATAATCTTTTTATTATTAAGAAGCTATTTATATATTTTCCTACTTTTAAATCTTTTTAATCATTTATTAAAATACTAAGAATACTTTCCTTTTAGATCTATTTAATAATCTTTTTAATATTGAGATAATATTAAAAAAGATAGTTAGTGTAATAATTTGCAATACATTTTTAGTTAATTTTAACTAACATTATATCATAACTTTGATCAATCTTTAAAGTATATGATTTGAAGAATACAACTTGATATTTTGATAGTATTTTAAAATTGTCATAGAATTAGTAAAAAACTAAAAAAATTCTATTAATTTACCAATTTCAGATCATTTTTATATTAATTTAAATATTAAAATATTATGTTTAATATTCTAGCTAAAATTATTAAATAATACTAACTAAAATTAACTAAAATAATGATAATTTATTGTATTTAGGTTTTAGGTTCTTTCTTAATATTTTACTAAATATTTTTTTATTATTTTTAAATTTTAATATAGTAAGTTAGTTAGTTAAAGTATTAAAGAATTACTATTATAAGTATTCTAATTTTTAATCTACTTCTTACCTCCTTTTTGATTACTAGTTTTAGTATACAAACTAGACTTAGCATATATCAATTAATTATTTTTTATAAAAAAAATCTGGATTTTTTAAAAAACTTTAAAGCTATTCTACATATATTTTAAATTTTTCAGATTTATAATATTTTTAAATATATATAATAAAATTATAAATATTTTAAAGTTTTTTTAAAAAATATATAAATTAGTTTTCAATTATATTGATTAATGTAAAATAAATAATTAATTATTATAAAAAGATTTGACTTTTATATTTGCTAATATAGTATTAGATAAACTTTTTAACTACTTTAATTATATCATTTCCTATTTCTAATCAAATTTAATTTATATATATCATTTAATTACATACATTACTTGAATAAAAGGTAGATACAGTAAATTAGTATATATTGTTATCTAACTGTCAATTAGGTGAACTGAAACACTTAATTGATTGAGTAACAATAAAGTTTAGCTTAAAATTCATTTTTATCTAAGAAAGTTTTTATTTAAAATCCTTTTAATTAAAGGTAAAAAAAGATGTCACATGCTTTTCCTTAAAATCTCATTTTATTGTCCATTTACAATTTAAATTTCTAAATTAAAAAGTATAAAAACTTTATTAATTTAATTTTCTAAAATACTTTTCAAAATAATCAAGAATATATTTTTATATATTTAATTTAAAATACTAATAAAGAAGTTTATTCTTTATTTTACTCAATATTCATAGGATTTTAACTTGTATAAAGTTACTTAAATCAACAAATAAAATAACACTATCTTAAAAATTTATTTTATAACAAAATAAAAGCATTTTCTCAAAGATTGCAAGTTATACTTTTAAAATTTCAATTTAAAAAAGTTATCTTTTTATGATAATTTTCAGTAATTATTTATAATAAAATTTCTATACTATTCTTATATCTTATTATAGAATAATTATATAATAATTTTCTCATCTATAATTAATGTTTATATTATGTTAAAATAATTACTATCTAATTTTTTATAATAATCCTATAATTAATGACTAAATTATTTCATAAAAATATTTTAATAATTACTCTATCATTGTTACATTCTTCTTTTTTAGCTTCTATTCCTTTAGATTTTCTTTGATATACTAATTTAATCTTATATTATATAACATCATGATCAATGATTTTATTTCTTTTCATTGATTATTTTATTTAAAGTTTGTGTGTTGATCATTTATCAACCAATTTACAGATGGTTTAAGTTGTACTAATTTTCTGCAGATCATTTTGCTATGTCATATGATCTTCATTTTGTAAATTATTTGTATTATAATATATTTATTATTATACAAAAAAAGAAAATAAAGAATATTAATTAATGCATAATATAGATCAATAGTTATTTTTACCTCTTTAAGTTGTATAGTAAGGTTAGTTATTAAATATTTCTTTAATCTATTTAGATTTATTGTTCATTGTCTCAAATATAATTTTAAACGTAAATGCTAAAAACTAAACATTTTACTTAGTATTTATAATTTAGTAATTATATATTCTAACTTTTAATTTATTATTATTTTTTTTAATAAAAATTAGAATCATATGAAATATTCAATTATATATTCTAAAGAAATCTTATTTTGTTTTATATATAGATTAAAATAATACATATATTTTATAATTTGTAATGAATAATGCTTCATTAAAATTCAGCTTAGATAATATTACTTTAAACTAGACATTTAAATAAACTTTTCATATTTGATATAAAAGGTAATATAATAATTATTTTTTATATTTTATGATTTAAAAATAAATACTTAAAGATACTAATTCAAGTATAAAATCTATAAAATCAAATAATTGATTATAATCAAGGTATTGTGTTTTATGTTTATTAGTACATTTACCAAAAGCATAGAGTAAATAATAGAAAATGTAGAATTATATTCAATATTACTATCTGATCTAATTACAAATTCTTTTTTATAATTTTAATTTATATATCTTAAAACTTTTTTTGATATAAAATCAATAAGTACATATATTATGAAAAAAAATCTCAAAATTAATGTTGAACTATTACAATAATTTTATTTTTAAAACTATTATATATAAGAGCTGCCAAACTTTTAAAAAAATCAAATCTATAATTATTGCACATTTGATATAAATTACTAAAATCTTTTAATATTTTATATTGATTGAAATAGTCTAAATTAGCTAGAAATCAAATGGCTGATTTTAGGCTGATTTTAATACTATTATAGCTGATTTTTCATATTTTCTAATAAGTATAAATACACGCTAATTGATGTTGATTAACTCTAATTATTCAGTATTAATTTAGAACTTAAATTTAATATAGTCATTTAATATCAATTCAGAACTTAAATTCAATCATAAATTAGTCAAATATTGCTAATCAATACTAATTAACTCCAATTAAATAAGCAATTTAACATCAATTCAAAACTTAAATAATCATAAATCAATTTAAAATTAGCATTAATTTGGCATCAATTCAACAATAAATCAGACTAAAATACTGTTAATCAATACTAATCAACTCCAATTAGATCATCAAATAAGCATATAAAATTAGTACATTTTAATTTAATCAAATTTATTAAATATTAAATTTTATTAATAATAAAAATTTAATATAATTTGCAAAAAATATATTAAAAATATTATCAAACCTACTAATTAATTTTCTATTAAAAAAAGCAAATAATAATAATAATAATAAAAATATAGATAAATAAATAAATAATAAAGTATATCATAAAAATATGATACATTTCTCTTACATAAAAAATGTAAAATAAATAATAAAATAATAAAAAATTGATTTTTTTTTTCCTTAAATCGCCTAAAAACGTAATTATAAATAAAAAATCAAACCTTTTTATCATTAAATCACCTTAAAAATATAACGATGTGATCATCGATTTCTGAAATCAGTAACAAACCACATTCCAATGATCAATCAGCTGCTTTCTATGATTGTTTAACTTGTAATTTTAACACCTAGCAAATAACCAAACGGCATAACGGTAATAGTAGATCATATACTGAGCAAATATTCAACCATTGTATGTATAGTCTGTCATTGCTTGTGGTTTCCATCTCTGGGCGAGAGGAGCATCAATTGATATCTGCACTGCAGCGGGCGACACTTGAGCTTCAGCCTACTGTCCAACCCGCTAAGGTATGGGTTTCAACACCGATCAATGCAGTTATAACGTGAGGGCTTGCTTATGCTGTTTTAAGGATGTTCTGAAAATTATCTGAGGGAAGGATGAATCTCAGCATTGTTGACTTGGTATCTGTAAACTTAAACGATAAACTTTTAATTCAATCCGTTGAATTAAATACAAGACAATATCACAATCACG
>CAJVPP010000452.1:0-32099 GCA_910592005.1 Funneliformis mosseae | reverse complement strand
AGTAAGGCGACGTCTTCGTAAGTCTGGAGGAAAGTTTAGTAATGAAATTTCTAAACCTTTGCTTAAAGAAGACCATCAAAAGAAAAGGTTGCAATAGGCAAAAAAACATAAGAATTTTGATTGGAATCGAGTTGTTTTTACAGATGAGAATACATTTTAATTATATATATCAAAAAAAAGGTTTGGCAGTTTCTTGGTAGAAAAAAAGTGTTTCGTTCTGTTAAGCATCCACTAAAAGTTCATATTTAGGAATGTTTTTCTGCTTTTAGATTTGGTAAGCTATTTTGCTTTTAGAGAAACCTTAATACTAAATTTATGTATATTATTTATGAGCAGGATTTTTTGGCTTTCACCTCTAAACTTTTTGGTGAAGGTAATATAGATTGGATCTTGCAAGAAGATAATGATTCAAAGTATCAATTGAAAATCGTGAAAAAATGAAAGAAAGAAAATGGCATTGAAGTAGTTTCTTGGCCATCAATGTCTCTAGACCAAAACCCTTAAAAAAACATTTGAAGGTTTATAAAAATTAATATACAAAAAAAAATTCGTTCAATTAGAGGGTTAAAGGAAAACCTACAAAAAAATAGAACCAATTATCACCTGTACTTGCTACGAATTTAGTAGCTAGCATAAAAAGGTATATAGCTACACTTATAGAGTCAGATGGTGACTACACAATATATTAATTTTAATTAGTTGATTATGTATTTTAAATAAAAAAAATTTTTTGAATTTACTTACTTGTAGTTGGAGTTAGAGGTGGTCGGATACTTATGACCGCTACTGTATATAAAGAATTAATATTAAAGAGGTTTGTAGAGTAAACTGTATCAGATGTTGATTTATTTAGCTCTGTATCAAATCAGTGAAATAATGATAATACTAAGATATCAGAAGAAAAAGAGATGAATGCTTTCTTGATTGAGATAAATAAGAAAAGAATTAATGATAAAATTAGAGAGAGTAGACGAGAAAAGAATGTTCAGAATAAGATAATTGCTAAAGACTTATCCTCTGTTACTTCAGACTTGATTTATTGTGAGAAGGACCTCTCTATGACTGGCATTAAACTTGTAACTATCCTAAAACAGGTAGTCAAAGAATCAATTCCAACCTGTAAGTCAGTTATCTTTAATAATAAATCATCTGCTAAATATCGCCAGTAAAATCGCCTATGGCAGATAAACAAATTCTGGTTTCTGAAAATATAAAAACAAAGTGTCAAAAAATTCCTTATAATCAAAAAGTAGAGCAAGATTTAAGGTGAAAGCTATCCTTTACTGAAGTTGGTGATGGTAAGATTAATAAGGCATTTGATATTCAGATTCTTAAACTCTCTTTAGAAGCAATTCTAATAGGATCTAGTGAAGTTATAGTACAGAATATAGTTGATCTATTTAGAGTAGTAATGAAGCTTAGACGTAAGAAGATTTTATGCTAGTATTGTTACTATAAAGCATATGAGGATTGAGACAGGAATGTTAAGTCTAAAAATGGTGTTGATGACAAATTAGCAAGAATATTAGTGTACAGTGAAATCAAACCCCTTCTTCCTGACATTACTAATGTAAACTTATGTAAAATAACTTTCAGAACTAAAAAATCTATATATTATTTGATGGAATAGAAATAAATAGAATTCAAATAATTAGCTATAGTGCAAATGCTATCTTGAATTTATCTAATAATCAGATCTAGGACATTATAAATAATTTCTTTCAAAAGCTATCAATACAGATGATATAGATTATGATGACTCCGTTTCAAATTAAAATGGATACGTGACTTTAAAAATCAATAAACTGATATATCAGAGATGTAAGTGATAATTGCATCTTAGCCAACCTATGACTACGCCTATTTTGCAACAAAGCATTAGATCAATATCCTAATTTATATAGAGAATTTAGTAATGAAAATGTTAATTATTATAGAATTACTGATGAGACTTCATGTCTATTATGCAAGTTAGATCATGATGATAAGAAAGGTATAAAAAGTAGATATGAAGCCAGATCCTATTTTATTAAATGCAAACAGCATGAAATTGAGATAGTTACATAGTCTTATTACTCTTTCTTATACTATAGATACTTTGAAAAATAGCTTAACTATTTTCTTAAAAATATGATAAAAAATATTAGTAAGCTTTCTATTAGAGAAATTTAATCTTTTTTTTCGAATAAATATGAGAATAAAAGGAATTTAAATTGACTCATAATTATATAAAATTTAGATATGACCAAGTTTGATAAAATATTAACTCCTGAATATCTGGATTAGCATTCTAAATTAAGTGGATTACCAAGCATTTTGACAGATAAAATTCATTTCAATTTATACAAAAGATATAAAAAAGAAACTGAAAATGAGCTATAACAATTATCAAAAGTCCTTCTTCTTAGAATTTAAAGTCAGAAAACAAAGTATCCTATTTATCTTTTTCTAAGCAATATAAAGAAAAAATGCCTATCACTTTTGAAGCCAAACCTGATCAAGAATTAATTATCAAATATGTGTTAGAGCACTTTTCATACTTGAAATTTGAAAATAGTTTTAGAGGAATTAATATTATAATTTTGCATCACCTCAGCTGTAAAGCTCACTATATTATATTTGTGATGAAAAACATGAGAATTATGAATTATATGGTTCATAATACTATAAAAATGAAGAGTCTTTACAATTATTATACACTACCCTACTATAAATTACCGGATTTTATAAATTTTACTTAGTAATATATAATAAAATTGAAAATTTTTAGATTATATAAAAGTTTATGAATTTTTAATAAAATACATATTATATTTTTTTATTTAATAGCCAATCAATTATAATTTTAAAAATATAATTCAAAAATATTTTATTTATAAAATGCCAAAAAATACTCATTTTTAAAGTAATAAATAAAATAATTTTATATATAAAAAATGCAAAAAACATATAAAAAAATAGTTGCTTATACTTCAAAATGAAAAAAGTTTTTCATGTTTTAAAATTTTTCTTTTTTCATTTTAATATCTAAAAACTATAATTGATCAGCTATTAAATAAAAAAAAATCAGATGATTTTTATTGAAAATTAGTAAACATTTATATAACTTGAAGATCTTCAATTTTACTATAAATTATTAAGTAAAATTTATAAAATCCGGTAATTTATTGTAGGGTAGTATATAATACTTATGTAAATAAACGAATATAATGATCCGATAATATATAAAAATTTATCCCATCGGTATTATGTATACACCGATTGATTTTTTTGTCAATTACTCCACTGATTTATAATTATATTAATACAACAAAATGTGTATTTAAATTTATAATACCTAATTTACTAGTAATGAATATGTGAAAATGTACATCTTTAATTGTTTGGAATTGAACAATATGATGTTCTGACATGTATATTCAATTTGGATTTTCTTTTTTTCGCGTAGAATTAGAAATGCTTGTCGTTTCCTAGCTTGTAAAATAAATTAAACTGAAGAACATAAATGTAAATATTGTATCAATAAATTTCCTTTTTATTTGTATATGTTACATTTTTCAAGGTTTAATTGACTCTTCATTTATACTTTAGACAGTAATAAACCTAAAAAAATATCTTCAGGAAAAAAATCCATCGGTGTATACATAATACCGATGGGATAAAGCCTGTTATTCCATACTTCGTTACGGATTACTTGGGTTATTCCGAGATAATATGAAAATCACATGCGCTTACGCGCATGTGACTTTTATATCTAGTTCTAATTTTACCAATAATTTTTAAAGCTTTGATGTTTATTCTATTTATTTAAAGTTTGATTTTATTATCTATATAATTGATTGCGGATTAATCATTCTTTTTAAAAAAATTATTCACTTGAATTGTTTCAAAAGGGTTTTTTTTTTTAAAAAAAATATTTTTTTATTATGATTCTCAAATTTTTTTTTTTTTTTTTTTAAAGAAACTAAAAATACAAAATAAATATGATAATTATATACGAAAAGGAAAAAAACCATTATATCACCACAATAAAATAAAAAAGATTATTTCATCAAATTCTAAAATAAATATTCTATCAAAATTAGATGCACTATTTATTATCATTCTTCACCCAGTTATTGAGCTTTCTTTTTTTTTTTCGGTACTTAAAAATATGAAACAGCAAAGTTAATAAATACTGTAGTTTCCAAGAACTACCTTTGAAATTAAACAATAAACTTGCATGAGAGTAAATTTATATTAACGGTAATAATTCACAAATGATATTTTCATTTCTTTTTCTATGATGACTAAAAAAAGAACAAATATTCATTGTATAACTAATTTGGTGCAAAGTCTAAAACAAGCGAACTTTAAATGAAATTTTTTAATAGAGTAAAGAATAAATTTCTTCTCTTTTGAATAATTTGAACTAATAATTATGGGGAATATTAAATGATATAAACAATAAGATTTTTTTTTTTTTTTTTTTTTTTTTTCATAAGATTTCGTTAAAAATGTTAAAAATGTATGTATGTAAAGTCGTAAAGTCGTTAAGTCGTTAAATCATAAAATGTGTTGAGGTTAATCATTAATTTGTTCATTAAAGATTTCTTTGGATCAATTCAGAAAGAATATAAACAAAGTAGATAATTTCGATCCAAGAAAAAAAGAAAAACAGAAAAAAAATTGCAAGGATTATTTAAAAAGACATAATATATTACAAGAAAGGTGATTTAAAGCTTAGAATACGAGAAAGGTGGTCCTTTCTAATACCAAATTGGATTTTCATAACCAACTTAGTAACGCCATCGCGTCACCGTGAAAATTTGATTATTTATGCTAATTAATGACAAATAAGCGGAAAAGAAATATAGGAGATAATGAGTTATATGCAAGGGGAAAATATGTAAAGTGGCAAAATGAATTTTAAAATTACAAAGATATATGTAAAAAATTGAAAAATTTAAAATGCAAAATGTAAATATGTTGTGAAGGAAAAAAAAAATGCGATAGTATGAGCGGGAAAGCATAAGTTGTTGAAGTTTCGTTAAATTATTAGCTCAATAAATATTTGTTAATATTTCTTCTAATGATATAAATAATAGTTCGCTTGCTTCTTCTCTTAATACTAATTTATTTTAATAATTGCACCAAATACTAATATTATTTCTTGAAGGAAAGAGAAATTGGCAAAGAATGATAATGTGGTCTATTATGTTTATTCCATTATAATATGAAAATAAGGAATTTTTTTTTTTTTCATTCTACATTAGTTTCTGATCAGCATTGTAGAATGTCTTTATTATTATATCAACAAATCAATTTTTTTTTTTTGTCCAAAAAAAAAAGAGAATTTGATAAATAATGTCAATTTAATATATATGTATATATTAATCTAAGGAACCACCATTGCTTACAATTTCCAACATTTCTTCAACCTTCATTCTTGCTCTATTTAAAGCTTCTCTTGCGGCAGAGAAATTTGTTGGAGGAGGCCTTGAATAATCTTGATATGCTTCACGATATGAGGAGGTTGAAGATATTGAAGAAACGGAAGCTAATGAAGAAGTCGGACGATGACCTTTCTTTTTATTAGGAGGAATTCCAGGTGTGGGATTGCTCTTTGTTCCTCTCGTGGTCGTGGTGGTGGTGGTGGTCTTTACACCTGTTTTCGTAGGTGTTTTTGTTAACGGTTTTGTTGTAGTTGTCGTCCTTGATGTTTTTATACCTGCTTTAGTTGTTGTCGTTGCAGGTTTCTTCTGACCAGCAACAAGAGAAGGCTTCTTGGTAGTATTAACAACAGGTGTGGAACGACCTGTATTCTTGACTCCTTTTTGGACTCCTTTTGGAACTCCTTTTTGAACTCCTCCAACATCAAAATCTCTGTGTCTAAATACACTCATTTGATCAGTTAAATTTCTTAGTGTCATCAAATCAGCCTCTTTAAGCATGTCTGTAAGTATAGCAGATTCTTCTTCTATTGAAGTTCCGTGACTGCTGACACTTGTAGCACGTGACGGTGGACGTGAAGAATAATTTGAATACGTTTGTGGTTTCCTTCCATAACCATCACGCGCTAGGGCAGAATTGTGTGGTTTATAATCACGAGATTGATGTTTACTCGAATAACCTCCAAGGGATTCATCATCATCATCATCCAAATAAAAATTGTTTCTAGAAGCGGTTTGATAATATTTATCTTTTTCATCTTCAAAGTGCCAATTCTTGTGTGAACCTGAAGAAGATTTTGAAGCTATTGAAGGAGAATAATATTGTTCTTTATATATACGTGGATCCAAACCATTACTTCTTCTCCAACGTAAATCATTGATATCATAACCATTTGGAGTTGCCGGTGAACTCGGCGTTGATACGGAACTTACAGAACTAACACTAGACCGATGACGCAATGCCTCCAAATAAGGAGTCGTTCCGGATAAACCTGTTGGCTCATCATGAACCGAACCCTTATTTGATGAAGAATATGAAAGGTTTCTGGAATGATCAAGGTTATAATATTCTTGATCAGAGGTTTGCACGGGTCGACTATTATATTTAGAGTCATGTTCCTTCTCATAACCATTGTCGTCCCGTCTACGATAATCGTATTCATTTTCTCGACGACGATCATCATAAACAATCTCTCGTTTACGATCGCTATATTTTCTATCGTTACGACCATCCAAATAATCAAGATCCCGCCTGTTACTATTATGTTGTTCACGATCATCATAATAACCCATCGTTGTGGAAGAACGTAATGGAGATTCTTTCCTTGAAGTTGAATTACCATCACGTTTTGAACCATAATAGTCATCATTATGATAATCATGTAATTCCGCGGACGTCATGGGACGGGAGTAATCACGTAAATCTGCAGAAGTGGTCGGACGGTTGCCATTACTATAAGCATCACGATACTCTGTGGTGTTCGAACGTTTGCCATCATGATGGTTATCGCGATAATCTGCAGAGGTGGTCGGACGTTTGACATCATAATGATAATCGCGATACTCTGCCGAGGTGGTGGGACGTTTGTCATCATAATGATAGTCGCGATACTCTGCCGAGGTGGTGGGACGTTTGTTATCATAATGATAGTCGCGAAATTCGGCCGAGGTGGACGGACGTTGTAATGAAGGTTTGGCAGTTATCTTGGTTGTTATGCCTCTTATAGATTTAGCATCAGTTACGGTTGGTTGTAACTTATCACGTGAACCAATCTCTAAATTCAAACCTTCCAGCCATTTAAGAGGAGCAGGCAAAGAAGGAGCAGACCAAGAACCTCTTCGCTTTAAAGTATGGTCGACAACCTGACTCTTCTTATTTGCCGCCGTATCTTCTCTTACGGCGGTACCGTATTCCTTCCAGTTTACAAATTCACGTTTATATTCAGTTTCGTAAGGACTTGACAAATCCCTCGCAGCTTCCGCTACTTTTAATTGATCATGTAAAGAGTACATTGAATAAGAACGAGATTTTTTGGAAAGGCGATTCGCCTCTAAAGCTACAATCTTTTTCGTTTGATGATCCAGACTTGAGGCAAGTGTTGATTGTCTCGACTAAAAAATAAAAAAAAGGATTAGAATGGCGCAGAATATATAATGGTAACCATAAAAGGCAAAACCACTACAATTACCTCCGGAGAATTTTTATTTCGTAAACCATCTTTCCATTTGTCGGCAGCATTATTAGCCGAGAATTTTTCCAATTCTGGATCGAATGCATTGTATTTATTACCGGTACTAATATTATTTTGATTTTGATTGTTATAATTATTATTATTATTATTATTATTATAATTATTATTAATATTGCTAGTGATATTTAGGTCCGCTAATTTTGATCCTATATAATCAATAGCATTACTAGTAGGTGCATTCATCGTATTTGATTTAGACGATGATTTTACTGGTTCGGGAGTGTTACAAGCAGTGAATGACTCTTGTGGTATGGGGGAGGGGGCAACAGGTGCAGGTGATGGAGCGGGTGGTGTAGCGGGAGGAGTATCGTTTTTCCATGTAAATTCACGTTGATATTCGGATTTCGTTCGTTCTTTTGGTCTATGTACTGAGACCATTGGCAGCTTCCAAGAATAATTTCTCTGATATTCACTAGTATTATTATTATCCGGAGGAACAGTTGGAGGGGTTATTGTGGTGGTTGTGGTATTTGCACTTGTCGTGGTAGTGGTATTTGTTTGCGTTATCGGAAGCGTTACATCCTTCGTCATATTTTTTATTTTTTTTATTAATTATGTTATAAAATAATGTCTATGATAATTTTTATTTTCTCGAAAGGAAGATTTTGACCCCTGAAAGTTAAATGATATGATTTCTACTATTCAAAGTATTCTTTTCTGTAAATTGGAAATTTTTCTTTTCTTTCTATTGTTCTCGAGACTTTTTTTTATTAAAAAAAAAAAAAAAAAGAAAAATCTTTTCAAGTAAGTTTTCTTTTTGAAACTATTTTGGTTTCTTTTTTTTTTTTTTTTTTTTTTTTCAGAAATAAAAATTTTTTTTTGGTGATGTAAAAAAGCTGGTATCTATATATATAGTATATTAAAAAAAAAAGCCGGTTTATTTAATCTATGATATCCTTTTTTTTTTTTTTTTTTTTTATTCTGATATAAAGTATCAGTATAAAATATATAAAGGGATAAAAAAAAAAAAAAAAAAAAATTAGGTAATAAGGGGGAAAGGATGGGAATAAACAGTAAAAAAGGGGGAATTTATTAAACTACCACCTCTTTGATCTTTGAACGATGACTCCACAGGGTATAGTACACAGTTATTTTCTTCTTTTAAAATAAAAATAAAATAAAATAAAATTATAAAATAAGAGGAAAACAAGTGAAAAAATCTTTTTATTTATATGTGTGTATTCAGCGAAAGAAGGAGAAAAAAAAAAATTATTTTTTATAATGTTATTCTTTTTTCGTATAAATGATATAAAAAGTGAGAGGTAGAGATTTTTTTAATATTTCTCTTTTTCAGAGAGAGGTTCAGATATTCTAGGTCAAGTGGGGGTTAAATTGAGCTCGAATTCGGCATGAATATGTGAAGATCGTTTAACAAGCACAAGAATTATTAAGTTACCCAAGTTGTGTGGTTTACCTTTTTTATCCTTTTTTTTTTATCCTTTTCATTTTTTATATGGTTTACATTAGGACTTGAATGATATCATTTCGTGGTTTCACATGAAGTGACATTCTGGAAACACAATTTCATTTTCAGTCTTCCGCATATTGCGTCCAATGCATTCTAACGATTACATTTTCAACGCCTCCTTGCTTGATGCAATTGGAGTGTGACTGCGCCTCTTCTTTGTTGGGACGAGAATATCAACCAACTTCCTTTGTTCAAAAAAAAAAAAAATTTCATTTCTCATCTGGTATAAAAATCAACGGTCCAGTTTGGTAAAAAACGATTCGATGTTGAAATATATTTTTTTATCTCAAAGAAAAAACCGTTATCAAGGGAAAAAAGGAAATTAATAATGTCTAAAAAAAAAAAAATAAAATAAAATGTAACAATGTAACAATGTCTTTATTTTAGGTTAACAATGACTCTTATTTTCTTTTTTTTTTTTTTTTTCTCTCCTCCTTCCGCAATTCGGAGTGTTCATCAACAACGCGCACAAATTACACCAATTGATTTGAGTTTCAAACATATTTATATTGTATAGTATATATTTTAACCAACGAATTGACGTATGCAAATAAAAAAACATGTCAACTCGACAAATATTTACTCCGTCACTTGGATGGATACTAGGTGAACGATCTGATAAGATAAGAACGTGAATGTGTTGCAGTTAATGTTGGTGTAGGTGGAATATCGAACTATTTGACTTTTAAAATTTGTAGAACAAAACAAGGAAAAAAAGTTATCCTTTGCGGTTAAAAAATTAAAAAGAAAAAAAATTGTATAAGGTCATACAAAATTGATCAAAATTGATCATGAGTTAAACGAAATTCTACCCTTTTACGCCATATTAGCCAAATTATGATGATCCTTTCCCTTGACAAAAAGTCAAAATAGTACATTGACGATGATGTTAAGATGTTGATTCAAGTCTCCCTTTGAGAAGTCGAGAATAATGTAAATAAAAAAAACAATGAGTCGATCACACATTATCATCCCCTTATCATTATCATTATGATAATTTGATAAAATTTTATGACCAAATCAAATTAAATCTTAAGTCGGAGAGGAAAAAAATTTATTAAGTTCTTATCTTTTTAGGTAAATTTAGGAGAGTTTCATATAACGTTTTATAAAAAAAAATAAAAAATAAAAAAACAAATAAATAAATAAAGCCATTCGTTTCGAAACCATTCCCGTGTGTGTGCTTTCATGTTTTTTTTTTTCTTTGGGATAAAAAAGAAAAAGATGAATTTTAACAATAGACATGAAATACAATGTCATGATATCACTATTATCCTTCTTTTTTCCAAATTTATAAGTAGTGAATTGCATGTTGATATGAAGTATAAACAAATAAACTCGTTTTCGGCACGATTTTTTCTTTAAAAATTAATATTAAAGCCCAAGGAATAAAAATTTTTTGGGCTTTGATAGAAGGGAAAGAATGGACATGTTACAAATATATTGTTCTTTTGTTTTTTTGTTTTTTTCTTATCCTTCCAAATAAATAAACAAATAATGAAAACTAGATTTTTTCTATTATTAGTGTCCATTTAATCAATGGTCATACCATAAAACTGATTATGCCATAATTAGAACTTAAATAAATGTAGGATGATTCTATACCAAATTAATCGGATTGACTGATTTCCTGAAGCACTGACTTTTAAGAAAAAGTTAAAATACATTATATATATATTATTAGGGTAAAATCGGCAAATAACAAAAATGCAAAGTTGTTTGCAAATAAACAATAAACAAATAAGAACGCAAGACGGACCAACGAATTAAAATATCATTTCTTATTTATCTCTGGAAATTTGGTTGCCCACCGTCTAAACCGAAAGAGTTTACCTGCAAGGGTTTTTTTTTTGTTAAGGTAAAATCCCCCTTCTGTTGGTTTTCTCTAACCCTTTGTTGACTCATCGACTCATCATCTAATCCTTCCGATTTATAGGATGTTTCTCTTCCATTTAACTTTATCGATGTTCGGTGTCACGCTACTCAATGGGACCACACATTCTCCCGCCAAATTCTTTTTCCTGTAACGGAAAAAAAAAAACTCGAACACACAAAGGGTACCAATACGTGTTGGGAATTCAAGGTTCAACTTTTTTGACAAAAAAACCTTTATTTAAAATAGGTAAAGTGTATGTTAAAAAAAGTCCAAACTTTAATAAGAAGTAAATTAAAGTTCAATACTATAAAATAAAGTTATGATATTCTGCTAAAATAACTTGATGGATCATTATGGCTGTGTTGCTCCTATTGGCTTAGTTGTGTTTTTTTCATTGGATGGAATGTTTATACCATATTTGGACATGGTGAGAAATTAGAGTACAATGTGAATAAAATGGTTCATTAATCAAATTGTGTAAAAAAATTTTTTTTGTTTCATTTTTGAGATAAGTCATCCTCTGATAAGGTTTAATGAGGTAAATAAAAAAAAAATTAGCCATGCCATATGGTTCGACAAAAAAAAAAAAAAAAAAATCTTTTTCTTTTTTTTTCTTTTTTTTTCTTAAAAAAAAACCTTATTTAAAAAGATTTTTTATTTTTAAGGCAAATATTCTTTTTACGCCAAAAAAAAGATCGAATGAAACTCTTGCCTGCCCCGTGATGATTCTCATTATCCCATTATCCGATTCATATCGTAATTCATTAGGCTTGGCTACGCATAAACGCGACATTTCGCATACAGGTAACATATGAAAGGAAAAATAGTACGGTTTTTCCTATTTGACAAGATCATTCGTTTCTCTCGTAATCGAAAAAGGTTCATTCTTTGCATTTGGCGAAGGAAAAAAAAAAAATTAAATAAAATTTTGATAAGGAAAGTTATACATAACCTCATTTAAGGAAAATCGAATCAAAAGCCGGGTCGGGAAAGGCCATTGTATTTAAAAAAAAAAAAAAATAATGCATCATTTTTGAATAAAGAATATCTGGTTTTATTTAATTATTATAATTTACTTTATTTGTTCTCATTGAAAGAAATTTTTTTTTTTTCCAGTGCTTTTAGTAATTAATCTATGCAGTAAATCGTCATTCATGTAAGCAAATTCATTAATTAGGCTGAAATCTCAATGGCAAGAATCTTGATTTTGAATATTTCTCGATCCTTCGGAATAAATACCATTTTTTACCATTTGGGTCTTACAAATTTCTCAATCAAATTTGTTGATAAAATCACACGTGATCGCATCAAAAAATCCGATCCGTTAAAATTTTTTTAAAATATTTTTTTTTTTTTCACCGGATCAAATCGACAAAAAATAAAATTTCTTTCAAAAGGATGCAAGACATTGTAGACACAAAAAGCAATAATGTCACCACCAATAATGGAGTTTCTTATAACGTATCAGATCTCTTGACGAAAATCTCTTCGTTGATAGATACTTGTGATTATCAATTAGCGTTTCAATTTGCCAAAAGAGCCTTAAGCATGGAGCAAGATAATTTACAGGTTTTGGAGATTTTAGGAATGGTGGAAATTGAATTGGGAATGTTTGATGAAGCGAAAGAGGTAAGGTTTTACGAGTGCATTTTTTTGTTTTTTTCCTTTTTGAAAAAAGAAAAAGACAATAGATAGATATGTGTGTGATTACATTTGGAAATCGAAGTTGGGAGGCGGCGTTTTGAATCATCAAATTCATTATTTTTAATTAGTGAACTTTTTTTCTTTTCGATATCATTTTGTATATAGATATAGATAATAGTAATTTTTAATAAAAAAAAAAAAATCATCTTTAATTAATTGATTATCATTATCATTACAATTATGATTCTCCCTCTCTTTTTTTTTTCATTCTTATTACTATCTTCGATTCCAGCATTTTTCTAAAGCCATTTCAATAAATCCAGATCAAGGATATTCAAAATATATGTATATGGGTCAATTGTCCGAGAGCTTGGATGCGATTTCTTGCTTTCAAAAGGGTGTCGATTTAATGATTTCAGAATATACATCAACCGCAACAAAAATTGACGAAGGATCTGATAAGCATCAATTAGCTCGAAAAATTTCTAGCGCTTTATGTTCAATGACCGAAATTTATTTGACTGATTGTTGGTAAATATTGTTGTCTTATCAAAAATTTTAGAACTGGCCCCTATTTATATATAATGATTTTTTTTTTTTCCTCTTTCTACCTTTATTTTTTTTAGTTTTGAAAAAGACGCAGAACAAAAATGTGAGGAATATTTAAGTAAAGCCTTAGAGATAGATCCATTGAATCCCGAAGTTTATCAATTGCTAGCCTCTGTTAGATTGTCTCAACAGAGAAACGATGATGCTAAAATTAATTTAGAAAAGAGTCTCAATTTATGGATCAATTTGGATCCAGGTTTGTGTACTTTATGTAAAGAACTCGAAACTCTTTTTTTTTAAAAAATGATTCATTTAATTTCATTTTTTTGTCCCCACCAAAAATTAAGGACATTCTTCAATACCTTCGTATGAATCGCGTATTTCCCTGGTCAAATTATTAATTGAACTTTCTCAATACACCCAAGCATTAAATATACTCGAACTTTTACAAAAAGAAGATGATGAAATACTAGAGTTATGGTATTTATATGGTTGGTGTTACTTTCTTATGGGCCAAGACTCACAAAATGAACAAGATCATTTAACACATTTGGATGACGCTCGTGATTGTTTGATTAATTGCGAAAAGGTATTTTAAATAATTACTTTATTAATTTTATTAATGTTTCAACCTTTTTTTTTTGGTAATCATCTCAATTATCCCCACACTCTGCTTTACAAACTTCGATGCTAACTGCGCTTTCTCTCCTTTCTCTATAATAACCACTAATCCATACCCACATTCTCCCTTACATCTGTAATGACTAAAAAAAAAAACTTATCTAGTTATATCATAAAATTGATTCGGAAGATGAAGGCATTTTACAACATACACGAGAACTCTTACAAACCATTAACGCCCTTGTAAAACCTTCATCCGCATCAGAAGACGAAGAGGATGATGCTAATGAAATTAATGATGATGATGATGATGAGAATGATGCCGATGAGTGGGATAACTTCCACGCTAATCATAATAATCATTATAATGGTGACCATCAAATGGAAATGTAAGAAAAAGTATATGTATATATAAAAAAAAAAAAAAAAAAAAAAAATATACAAATATAGGACAAAAATAAAAAATAATAATAAAAAAATGAAAATACAATTTTGTGGTCTTTTATGACGACCATATCAAGCTCAGCACAAATTAACTTGCCGTAGCTTTGTTTACCAGTCCAGTCAATTATTTTTTACACGTCAGCAAATTCGTAGCTATTATTACTTTTTACATCTTTCATTAATAAAAAATCATTAATTAAAATAAAAAGAGGATCAATAGATCACAATAATAATAATAATAATAAAAGAATGCAAATTATTTTTTTTTTAAAAAAAAAAAAAATGTTCAACAAAAAAAAGGGGAGGTGAAAAAATAATAATTATTATAATAATCATACTGCGATACTACACAATACCGAAATTCCAAATCAAATTCGAGTACACGAGTATAAATAATAGCCTTTTTTTTTGCATTCCTCGTTTAGGAGAGGATGTTCGATTAATCACTATAATCTGAATCACCATCTGCAAATACTTTGTGCAAGATCTCGGTAATTAGGTCATGAAATTGTGGATAGCAAGATGGATTAGAAGTAATGTTCTTGAATCCAGATGTCTTACACACGATTTGAAAGTTTTGCACAACGTAGCTCATCACATGATTCCTCAATTCATCGTATTGCCATGCCGTACTGAATAAGAACTCGGCTGCGTTGTTTACATTCAATCCTCGACATAATTTTACTTTGGCGTGCTGTTGTAGGTTTTCTATTAAATATTTATCTGCAATTTTGAAAAGATTCACAGGAGACGTTGGGGAATCTCTGGTTCCGAAGGATACTCGATTTGTATAAAGAAATCGCAACATCTCAAGAAATGTATCCGGATGAAAATCAGTAACATCAATCACAATTCGTTTTGATTTTATTGATAGAGATGAGCACATCGATCGGACGGAACGATCGTCATCATCATCATCATCACTTTCAGTATCAGAAACTCTCCTTCGCTTATGAGATGATGTCGAATTGCTTCCAGAAGTGTTGCTATCCATATCAGTATCATCATCATCTTCGGGTGTCGGGACCTGTTGCTCCTGTTGTCGTCGCTGTTGCTGTGTCTGCTGTGTCTGCCGTTCTTCTTCACCTTGATTATATGTGATTGACTCCATCCATCTTCCTACAAACATTCTTTGAAAATATTCAGATCTTCGCATAAGTATAGTTGTGTTTGCATAAATCGATTGCCCTTGCACTTTAAATTCTACGTCAGCATACTCTGGTTTGTTTAATTGATCCGCCCAGGCCGTCACCAGATCATCCGGGAAAGGTTTCCCATTTCCAGGAAATCTTGGCTTCTCGTCTGGAGTACCAAATTCGGTTTTATCAAATTCAATACCGAGTATTATTTGATCGGAAGGAAGCAAGGTTTTTTTGCAGAATCTATTCCAACCTGATTTTAAAAAGTTACGTGTGACACTTAATTAGTTATAGTCAAAAAAAAAGATAAAAAAAAAAAAAAAACTAAAAAAATTTTTTTTAGAATACCCCTTAATGGTTTAATAGCGGAGAACTTTGTTGTGTCCAACGTTGCCTTTTTTATTTCAACTAAAGTTTCTGGGTGTTTGATATAAATATCAGCAGAATACGTTGCACGATTTGTCCATGCTGATGTCGTGCCACCTTCTTCATGACTTGGAATGGCGACGAGATATACAGAGCAATATTCTGGATTTTCTTTAGATGTCTTTATAATCAACATAAATAGGAAGAATCAACGGGAATTAAAAAAAAAATGGTAAAAAAAATGGTTAATAAAATCGTAAATTTTATAAAATTGAATGTTCTGCCGTCGAGGTCAAAAGACAATAATCAATAAAAATGGTTATTTCGATATTCCGCAGTAACTTATTTACAAAGGTATTATGTTCTATTTTCACGTTTCGTCCGCTTACTTTTGTAATTGTTTCCCACGGTGTTACAGTATAACTCTCATAAATAGCGAGAAAAACGATAAAATTAGCATTTAAAACATACCGGCTTGAACTTTAGCTGCCAAAACGTATCAAAGGAAGTGGCGAAAGGAGGACTGTAAACTTTAGTTGACAAGTTATTGTAGTTCAGCAAAGTGAACTCGAAGCCGCTTCTAGCCTTGAACGACATATTTCTCAAACTATGCTTTCTTGGTTTACTTTTTCTTTTTTTTTTTTTGTGCAGTTCGTTCTGAATAGAATAAATAAAAAGAACGGTGGGAAAATATGTATGAAGTATAAGCTGGTTTGATATGATAGGTGGTTGTATAGTCGGAGGCTAAGTAGGAAGTGTGCTATGACACAATAACTCAAAGAAAGTTTACCGTTAAAATATATTTTTATAATTGCTTTTTAATTTTTTCGTTATTTTTTGTTGGTTGGCGGTACACAACAATATTTGCTAATAATATTTTGACGCTGGTTGATTTTTGGGTAAATAAATTTTATTTTTACTTTTTAAGTAAAAAGTTGAAAGTTTTTCAATAAAAAAAAAAACATGTAACCAGGAAATTCTAGTAAAACAAAAAAAAAAAAAAAATTACCAATTACGAATTACTCATCCTCTAAATTTAAGTTCGGATTGATATGCTTGAATCCGGAAAATTTAATAAATTGCGCAGGCGGAATTCAAAGAAATGTGACGCAGCATATAGGAGATTTTCTCACGATCGACGTTTAGAAATCATGTTCTAAAATTTTTTCTTTATAAAAAGTTGATATTTTTAGATGACCTTTTTCTCGAAAAATCTATTTATTGATTGAGGATGACAAATAAAAGTTTCTAACATATTGATTGAATACAGATAAAAAAAAATCCAAGAATTTCATGGTTGGTTAAAAGCATATTTTAGTGGTTACATCTACTAACCCCTATCCCATTTTGTTTTGATACACAAATCAAATATATTATTTTTTTGGTCTAGACGGCTATTAAATTTGTAATTTTCTTAAATTTTTACATTGACAATATTAATCTTTATTTAATAATTATAATTATTAATATTTGATAAAATAAAATTATAATAACTTAAAAATTAATATTATATATAATAAATAAAGAATAAGTATAATAAAATTTTTTTTAATAAATATTATAACTAAATTATTAAATACTTTAATATTAAAATATTATATATATAATTTTATAAAAAATTATAAAAATTTAATATAAAATATAAATATTTAAATCATTAATAATATATATAAAATTTTATAAAATTTTAATAGAAAAGTTATTATATTTATTAAAAATTTTTAACTTATATATATTATATAATTAGTATTATATAATTTTTTTATAAATTGAATTAATTATATAGATAAGTAAATTATTAATTATTCTATACAATATAATATTTTATTTTATTGAAAAATTTTACACCAAAAATATTTACTATTCACATACAAATAAATATTAATTATATAAATAAGTAATAATTGTAACTCTAAATATTTTAATTTATTTAAACTAATCTAAATATTTAATTTAACTTAGTTTATTATTATTTTTAAAAAAAAATTAAATTTTTAAATTAATATAAATTTTTTATTTACTTATTATTCTAAATAAATAATGCTTTAAAATAATTTTTATTTATTAATAATTTTTTTTTATTATTTTTTAAATTTATCTTTTTCATATTATAAAATTTTGTTCTTTTAATAACAATGAAATATTTTATGATTTTTAAAATATGATTTATTAATGTAAAAAATAACTTCTTAATTATTTTATAATATTTATTAGTTATTAAAATAAACGGTTTAATTAAAAAATTATATATAAATACTTTTTAAATTAATCTAAACCATTTAAAGCTTAAATAATAATTAAAGGTCATTAATTTAAATAAAAGTTAAAAAATTTGCTTCTATAAAAAATATTTAATTGGATATCTTTAATAATTAATTTTTTTTATTATAAGAATTAAAATGGTATTTTAAATAAAAATGCTCATCATTGTTGGATTTTGATGGTAATGATCATCGTAAAGATTTTGTTTGATATATAAAGATCAACTTTTAGGAATTAGCAAAAAACATGTGATTTTATTTTGCTTAATGTAAATATAACAAATAATGGATGACAAAGTAAATAAAAAATAAATCATGGAAGAAAGTGAGTGATACAGGATGACAGATAATTATATAAAATCACGTGTCATAGCTTTTTACTAAGTCGTTGGGTAAGGTGTAAACAGTTTAACATTTATTTCTTTCAACAGATCGACTTTCTTTAAACTTCAGCCCGTTGTTCACGCAATATTGCTAAAAATACTTTTTAAATTTGTTTTAGGTCTCTCACTTTACTTCGGATCTAGATAGCTTTTTACCGTTAAAGAATTTTTAAAAGAATTTGTGACGGTAATAATAATTATTAAAAAAAAAGTCAATATAAAAATTTTTTTATAGTGATCCGATCAATTATCGGGGATTTTTTATGACGCTATAACACACACAATGGGTCAAAGTTGATCAAATCAGTAATTGACTCGGACAATTTATTGGTTAACATTAATTTAAATATAAAAACTAAGTAAACTTACCATATTAGAATTAAAAAATTGATTTCTGAAATTATATTGTCATTGTTATTAAAAAGATTGGTTATTTAATCCTCTACTTAATAATAATTAAACTGCGTCAAAGGACCTTGGATGTATTATTAACAGTTTATTCAAATAAGAATATCTGGTTAGAAAATAGCAACCTATTTATGTTTAGAAGTTCGACGATTGGGTAATACGATTGTAATACGATAGACGAAAAATGTATACAATAAATTGAACACACGTTTTCACATCCTAAATTAATTGTTAAACCTACTTCTACAAAAAAAAAAAAAAAAAAAAAATTCAAAAAAAATTTGTTTCTCTTTTTCCACACCATCCACCTCAATTTCCAATGGACCGAATAATTGAGCCTGTAACCTCCTGGGATGTAAATAAGGTACATTCCTGGCTTTCTTTTCTTGGCTATTCCTCATATGAATCACAATTAAAAGGTACTTTTAAGACCTGACGCAATCTATCAAACAATTAACAAAGCTTTTACGAACCGTTCCGTCTCTTCTTGTGTTTTTCACGTTTAACTTTTGTATTATTTTCTTAATGCAATGCAGAACAAGGTATAAGTGGAGAGATCCTAGTTCACTTGGATCATGAGGCACTAAAAGATCTTGGCGTTCGTTCTGTCGGTCACAGAGTTTCCATACTGAAAGCGATATATAACCTGAAGATACAGCATAATATACCCGTTGAAATTGGCGAATACGTTCCCCCTTGTAAGTTTGATTTTATTATTATTCTATTTTTTTTTTTTTTTTTTTTTTTTTTTTAAAAAAAATAATAAAAATAATAATAATAATTGCAATTCTTAAATTAATTGATTACCTTTGACCATTTAAATAGCTGCAGAATTCGAAAGTGTATGTATGATTTTTTGAACTTTTTGTTTCTCTTAAGTTAAATAATATTTGTTCCTTTTTTAACTATCAAAAAATTTTTTTTTATTTTTATTTAGGCAATGAGTGTTACGAATGGGATTCCAGACCTTCGTAAAATTGAGAGCGCAATTCAAGAGAGAGGTATTTATAAAATTAAAAAAAAATTTTTTTAATTATGTATTTTTATTAAGACTAATCTTTAAATTCAACTAGACGCATTAATTTCACATTTGTCGAAAGAAATTCAAAGATTGTCAACTGACTTATCAAAATTGCGAGACGAATTGACGCCAATTTGGAAAATTGCTAAAGAAAATAAGGTTCAAATTAATAAAGTTAAAGGCTTAGCAATATTCTTTTTTTAACTTCCTCGAAAATTTATATGTAACAAAAAATTTGGAACATTTAGCCATTACCTGAGCTGGAAAGAAATGGTTCTAGCAAAAAGTATGGTGGCGCTTTAAAGACAAACCTTTCCGTTACGGTTCCCGGCATAAATATTACAAATTATTCAAGGTCTCCGACGTATTCATCGGATGGTTCAAGTGCACCGCCTTCTCCTCACTCACCGCGAAATCGTCATCACAATAATTACAATAATGATATTGACGTAAATCGTGTTTAATATTTGATTTATTATGTGTAATTGATTTAAGACATAATACACACATATATTTATATATATATTGACATATTATTATTTTTGTAGAAACAAAACAATAACTATAATTTACCTCAAGTCACAATCAATGAGGGGGGAGGTGCCATAAAGTTTTTTGGTAATAATCACAGTCCTAATAATACAAGTCGAGAAGCAGAATCTTATAAAAGTTTCCGAGTGTCACTTGAAGATCCTTGTTATAAAGTTTTACCAGCGGCTTTAAAAAAATATAAGATTACGGATGATTGGCGTCAGTACGCCCTGTTCATTTGCTATGGAACTCCAGGTAAAATCGACTTATTGGTGAAAATATTATTTTTTTTATAGTTTATTGATGGATAATCTATACGTTCACAGATCATACGACAGAGCGTTGTTTGAGTTACGATGAAAAACCTTTATTGTTATTTCAAAAATTAAAGGAAGCGAACCAAAATCCAGTTTTTATGTTAAAAAATATTAAAGAGATTAAATCGCCTGTTGCTACAGCAGAGGAAATTATCAATTCATTAAAAGCAAATAAATCGAAACGGCGTACGACACAATTTTTAAACAAAGAATTACCACCAGCACCCGATCAGTACTTGATGCCTTCAAATCAACCATCACCTGTATATCATCAAACATCAAATGGCTATTCTGAGGATTTGGTGGAAGGTAACGGTACGGCTGTTGCCATTTATCCATACGTTCAAGAACTTGATGATGAACTTAGTGTTACTGTTGGAGATGTTTTCAAAATTAGGAGCAAAGATGGTGGATGGTGTTTTGTTGAGAAAGATGGTCAAACTGGGTGGGTACCTGCCAATTTCTTGTTAGAAACAAGTGTAAATGGAGTGGACATGATGGATGATGACAGTCCATATGTTGGACGCGGCGTTGCTCTAATTGATTTTGAAGATCTTCATATGAAAAAGGATGATACGCTTCGTATATATAAAAAACAAGGTCATTGGTTATACTGTGAAATTAATGATGCGCGAGATTGGGTGCCAAGTTGGTATGTCAGGATCGATAAAGATGTTAAAGAAGAAGAAGAGAGTGAGGTAAATGATCATCATCTTTCTGATTTATTAAAAATTGATGTTATGGTTTCATTCTTTTCACTTTAATTTGATATTTAGGGTATGCGTATATGATAATAATTATCTTTTATTTATTTATTTATATATTCTTCATTCTTTCATTATATATTTGATTTAGGTGGACCCTACAAGGTAACGAAGCGTAATATTTTTTGATTAAATTGAATTTAGTTTTTGTGACAAAAAAATCAAAAATTTTCTTTTTATTATTAGTCCAAGAAGAAATGGTTATGAAAGTGACCAACGTTCACCACATCACTTGTATCACACAACGGGCAATCTAACGAGGAATAATTATAATCATAATGATCATTCCGGTTCACATCATTTTAGCGAAGGCTTCCTCATTTGAGAAAGCAAAGAAAAAAAAGAACTTTATAATTTATTTAAAAACAATTAATATTCAAATTTTTTTTTTTTTTTTGCACACTTTCCCTTCTATGATATCTTTTATATAAAGATAGAGAAGATTCATTACATAAAGAAAACCCAGATTTCTGTATAGATCATTAATTTACGATTATTTATCATTAATTATCATTATTATCATTAATATTTATTGATCAATTACATGGTTTGTTCCTTTAATGGAATCACTGATGACAAAAGAAATGCCAAAAAAAAAAAAGAGATTAATTTATGACGGAGAACTTTGGGTTTAATATGTTATATAATTGAATTGGCAAATTTACATTGATGGAAAAGTCATAATTTTAAGAAATACTGTTTAATGTTGAAGATACTTCTATTTATGTACATATTATTATTTGGATCTATTATTTTTTAGTTTGTTTACTTTTTGTACAATACTAAACAACAAATCAAAAATAAACATCAGTAATTGAACACTCATTTCCAGTTTAAAAACTTGTAACATAGATATCAATCCCATAATTTTTTAATCAATTTAAAAATAATCTACATGCAATTATTTATTCTATACGTTCGTGTCCAGATGAGCCCTTTAACCAGCAATGAGGCATTATCTGAGCTGGCTTAATGCTGTTTAACTGGATTTTTTAATTTTTGGATGATTTTTTCCTTATAAAAACTAGTAATGTAGTGCAATTTAGATTTAGGTTAAAATAAAGGTGTGATTATACATATTGGCGTTCTTTACCCATCTCGATCAATATATAAATAAATATAAATAAAATCAAAAGTTCCTTTTTTTTTTTTTTAAAAAAAAAAAAAAATTCGAAAATTGGATTTATTTAATCCAAAAATAAAGAAAATTGTCAAAAGGCGAATTACACATGATGCATGATGTATTTAACCTGTTTGAAATACGCCAATATTGTAAAATTCAAATCATTGTGATTTGTAGTAAATGATCTGTAAAGTGGATCTTTCTCTCCTGGAAATCCTTATTGAGGAAATTCTTGGTCCTTGAATTACATCACGGGATACATGCATGTGGAACTTAAATCAACATCTACAAAAAAAACTGTTATGACATACATTTTTTAAAAATATAAATTTATCTAAATAAATATCCAATCTTAGTTAAATCTGTTGTCATCTTTTATTAGTGAGAGAAATGGAAGAAAACATGTCTGATAGTTTTTTTGAGTCGGTGCAATTTGAGACTGGCCAGTCATTGAGTTCCGATATGCCTGATGTCCAGTCTCTTTCCTTCAGTGCTGAGCCTTTAAATATAAATATTGGTAACCCCTGGGATCCTCCTGGCGGAGGGACCGATATTTCGAGTATTTTGTGTATGTGTGTTTTTTGTTAATTTGGGACTTGGTCCTGCAAAATCGACTTATTTGCTGCTGTTTAGTCGATTGTGCAGCACTCATTTCTTTAAATTGTATCTTGCAAATAAACAATTCCATTGAGTAATAGGATCTTGTTATAAACTTCTTTATAGCGGACGTTGCTTTACCCGAAATCTACGTATCTGCTTTTACCATCGCGTCATCAAATGATGGAAGAGTTTCGATATCTGCTTTAAACAAAATTCTAAATATAAGTGGATTACCTCATGCGTCAATAGAAAAAGTATTATTTTTATTTTTATTATTTTTTTTTTTAAAAAAAAAATTAAGATAATCGTTTTAAATCTATTTCGTGATTCCAGATCTTGAATTGCGCTGTACCGACAAATAATACGCGTGTGAACCGTGGCGAATTTAACGTAGCGCTCGCATTAGTTGCCTTAGCGCAAAAAAATATGGGTATTTCTAAAAGGATTTTATTAGTTATCTAATTTTTTCTTAATGATTGAATTCTAAAAGTTAAATATCTTATTTGGACTATAAATTAATAGATGTTTCAGTTGAAAACCTAATCGAACACAAGCAAGGTTCGTCTTGAAATTTTTAGATGATTTATATTAAGAATCAAATAATCTGTTCAATATTTTGAAGGAACTCACTTGTATTGATGTTTCAACTTTAGATCTTCCGGAACCAATTTTAAATAATCTGGAGAGCGTCAATTTTAATCGTAACCTAAGTTTCTCTGCCATATCATCACGTCCTCCCGCACTTCCCTCTCTTCAGGCCGATGACCCTTGGGCTATTCCCTCTGGTAATGGATATGCGGATATACAATATACGGTTGAAACTCCATCACAATTTCGTCCCAGTGTAGTGCAACCACCAATCACTAGAAATTCGATTAGCGATGATGAATTCCAATGGTTCATGGATGTGGATGTGATTTCAATAAAATTTGCACCTGAAAGAGAAGGATTTCTTTTTAAGCACATCAATTACATTGTAGAGTCACAGAGGCGCGAAACCTCTGTCGTAAGGAGATATAGTGATTTTTGGTGGTTAATGGAGTGCTTAGTAAAACGATATCCATTTCGTATTTTACCTGCTTTGCCTCCTAAGAAAATTGGTGGTAGGCTATTTTGTCTTGGAATTTTTATGATTTGCTTAATTCTTACCGTCAAAAAGTACTTGAAGACTTATTCCAGTAGTGAATGGATTTTATTTCACAGTTGACGAAACCTTCCTGGAGAAGAGGAGGAAAGGACTTACTCGATTC
The DNA here is from genome assembly GCA_910592005.1 of Funneliformis mosseae. Lineage (NCBI taxonomy): Eukaryota > Fungi > Glomeromycota > Glomeromycetes > Glomerales > Glomeraceae > Funneliformis > Funneliformis mosseae. The sequence goes on along the minus strand of CAJVPP010000452.1, from coordinate 7,650 downwards.
CTGAATTTTATCACTAGGCATCCTGTTTTAAGGAATGATGCCTTGGTCGAGATTTTTTTGACGGAACAATCGGTACATATATTATAATAGTTATATTTTATATTGATTTATTTCTAAATAGAAATTTATATTTAATCATAAATCATTTATTTATCATATCATATCATATTAGCAGATAGCTGAATGGCGTAAAAATAATACTCCGGACTTGGAAGAAGAATATATAAAGAAACAGATCACTCCTGAAATGGAAGCAAATATACCGGACAATTTGGATGAACGACTGAGTAAAGTATACAATAAACTTGACGATGCCATTGAACATTATCGAAATATGTGTAACCTTATGGAACGTATGGCTCGTAGACAAGAAGGTAAATTATAATCTTTGCCAATTATTGGTGAAAAAAAAAGTTATTTGGTTTGCTTTTTGATTAAAAATATTCTTTGAATGATTTATCTTTTAAGGCATGGCAGCAGATTACATGCGATACAGTTTAGCCTTAAAGTAAGTTTATTACAAATCTTTAAATTTTATATCCAAAACTATATTAACCAAATTATTTCCTAATTTAGCTCATTAATCGAGAAAGAAAAAGGGTGTTACATTGATGATTGTTACAACTGTTCCCAAGTAGTACACGGTCTAGAACAAGTGTCAATCCATTTCCAAAAAACAGGAGCTGTTATGGAGGATGCGGTAAATATTTTATTAACGTAATTATAGAATGGAACATAATTATTAATCAGAATACGCATGATAATTTGCGCTTTCAACATAGGCCATTGCTACTCTGGATACGGTGTTGGAAAATTTGAAGCGACATCGAGATCTGCTTGTTTCTTTTAGGGTAAGTAGTTTGTTTCAACTTGAATAAAATTTTAGTCCTTAATGTATTGAAATATATATATTTGTTTATTTATCAGGAGACATTCGAAAGAAGAGATCGTTTGGCTGTGGACACGATCGAAACCCTTAATAGTCGAATAGAAACCAATCAAGCCAAGCTCACTCCGTTGGCTGGAGTTAAAGACGCAGAACCTGAAGTTGACAGATTGACGAACGTTATTCAAAAAGTACTTAATCATTTTACTTGAAATTTTTTTTTTTTTTTTAAATCAAATATTTATTTTAATACTTTTTTCAGGATCGAACGGATATTGAATTACAACGAAAGCGGAAAATATTTCTACGACACTGTTTTTATGCTGAGCTTACACTATTTCATAAAAGCTCCGCGTTTATTTCACTTTTATACCAGAATTTTGTCAATGATCAAATCAAATATTCGCAACAACTCTACGAAAATTGGAAATCATTGAGTCCCAAAGTATATGATATGCCCATTGAGACTAACGGGTTTGGTTAACAATTCATTTCTGGGAACATTTTGTAAAGTGGAAAGTTGGATGGTTTAATTCTAAATGCTTATAATGAAATTGTTGTTTATGTAAGTTATAAGAATTAAAGGTTTGTGATTATTTTTTATAGAATTTTATTTGTGCATATTTTATGTGGTATTCGTGTTATAGACATTTGGTTTTCTTTAAAAATTTTTCATTTTTTGTGTTAAAAAAAAACATCGAAAATTTTAATGATACGTCATATTTTATATAAAAGCTTTTATTATGCTATTCATCATGTAATATTCATTCCAATAATTTTTATTATAATTATTTTAAAAAAGTATTTGATGGTGCGAATATTATTCATCAAAAATTTATCTATATAAACGACCGACTTCTTATCGTCATAATGGATATATATATGTTTATAAGTATATATATTAAATTTTTATTCAATTCTATAAATTTTTATTTTTCTTCGGAATTTGGTAAAATTATATAATGTTATAGATCGGAACCGAATTTGAGCTTTAGAGTTATTTCTGATTAAAGATTTTTATTTCACTCGAAAAAACTCGAAAAAGAACATCGTAAGTTATCAACGACATCTTTGATTTTGGGTCTTTGCAATTAACCGACTGTAAGCTCCTACGTAAATTAAAAAAAATTAACTGTCAAAGGAAATAATCAACTCCTTCTCCACCATCCAAAGTAGCCCTAATATACAAATAGTTAAACTATTTGATTCTGTAGAGCCAACTTCAATCGCATCATTTTTTTTTTATAAAAAAATCAGGCAAAAAGATTCTCTTTCATATTGAAATACCTACATCCAATTATAGCTCCCCTCCAATTTATCACGTTTTATGAATATTAGTCTATACTATATACCTTTCACTTTTTATTTTTTTTTATTTAATAGTTCAGATTAAAATTTTCTTCTATAAAAATATTTTTTATTGTAAAATATAGCTTTACAACGGATCGTGTAATATTTAATAGTACATAAAAGTTTTACAAAAAATGTTAAAAAAAAAAAAGCATTTATTGGAGCAGACTAAGATAAAATATAATATCAAAGAATTTTAAATATAAATAAAGGAAAAAATATTACTTTTCTTCTTCAGATGATTCTGTTTCTTTTTCATCAAAGTGTGTTTTTTCATTATTTCCTTGCAAACTAGCCCATTGCTGTTCTAGTTTTAGCTGTTCGTTTTTTTTATTTAAAAGATTTTTTAATTCTTCTTTAGATAAATTGGTTTGTAAAAGTGTTTGACAAGTAGTTAGTTGTCCTTGTAGCTGACCTTTAGCAAAAGAATCTTCCGTTTTCTCACTTTCAATGATTTGACTTTGAGTTTGCAATAAAAGATCTAAAATAGTTCCTAGACCTTCTTTAGTTTTATTTTTAGCATTGGCTACTAAACGTTCAAAATCATCTTTTTGCTTTTTATAGTAAGGAATAAAATCTTTCAATTTAAGTCTTTTGATTTCTTTTTTTAGAAGATCAAAATTAAGTTCAGAGCTAGGTAAAGCTATTTCGTTTAATTCTTGAAATTGTTTAAAAGTAGGAGTTTGTTCGGTTTGTTTTGTTAAGTTTGTTATTTGTTGATCTTTTTCTTGGATTTGCTGTTTTAATGTTTTTATTTCTGCTTCTTGCTGTTCTGCTTTTTGATCTTCAATTAAAAAGACGGGTATTGCTGATTGTTTTTTTAATAATTTGCTTATTTCAGTCCATCGCATTGAAGTATTATTATTATGTAGAATTTGCCTAGAATAAGTTACAATTACTTGATTAAGTTGCTTTTCTTTAGCCAATAAACTACAACTTAAAGGACTATAACTAGCGTTCTGTAAAGGATTTCCATTGCCATCTGTACTTATAATCACCCTATTTAATTTTATATTCTCACTAATGTCAATTTCTTCTAAATTCGCGATAGAAAAATTGTTAACAAATTGTATTTTCCTGAGGTTAGGAAATTGAGCCAAGCTTAGGCTTCCTTGCAAGTTTCCATAAGTAGGATGGGCATTATAAACGTTAAGTGTAAAACCCGATAAAGAAGGTTCTGAATTACTGTTCTGAAAGTAGATATATTTTACTTGAGTTTTTTGATTAGGTTGTAATTTATCAAATATTGCTTGCGACATTATGAAAATAAGAAGTCAATTAATGGATAATTTTATCTAGACTCCCAATGTATAAATATATTTTTTATAAAGTACTCATGTGATAGTTTAATTAAGCCTTATTTAATAAACTTATTCAGTGACATGACGTTTGTGCTAACTGATACAGCTTTTGTTTTGCATCGCAATAAAAAAGGATTTGATCGATTGATAATCAAATAATTCTTCACAATATCATATGAATTATTTTAATAAACATCTAATTCATTTTCGTTAATATTTGAATGTTGGTAAGATTATATTATTGATTATTTTATTATATAGAACACGTTGGCTTAATGTTACAATTGTATTTCATTACCTTATTTTTTGTTTGTAACTTTTTATCAATTAATAGCCTTCTAAATTATAAGTGAAGTAAGAAATTCTAAAACAGTTTTTCTTCAGATTTAAGGCTTGCATAAACCGATAATAAGTACCTTGCGCCGGGCCGGAACAAATAAAACCGGATCCGTCTATCAAAATTCAACCAATGCAGGCCTCTGCATTTTTATCTAAATGGCTTAACTGCATAGATTATGCTTGTTGATATATTTGAAAGGCTTAATAAAATCTTCATTCTTTAAACCTAATACTAGATTAAGATGGTAAATATTAGGGATCGGAATATGTTAAATAGTTTTATAATCAGAAAGGATAATAATTTTTCTTTTTTTAACATAAGGCCGGGCAAGTTAATTTTTCGGTTCATGTAACCCGCCGGGTCACTTTTCTGAAAAAACATAAAATGATTTTTTATAATGTTAAATTTTATTTGCGTGATCATATAATATAAAACTTTAAGAATATGATAATGATGATAACATTTAACAAGTAAAACTAATTACATATTTCTTTGTTTTTTTTCGACTATCTGGACCAAAGAATGTTTACCTCGCTTTTTCTTATTTACTTTTTCACTACACTCATCACAATAATAATAAAATTCATTATCTATTGGTAAATTTAGCATATCCTCTTGGCATTACTCACCACAAATAAAGCATATCTCATCCTCAAATAACCTACATGAATAATATGAAGTTTTCATATTACTTTGACAATTTAATTTGTCATTGACTTTTACTTTTTAAAAATAATTCTAAAAATTCATTTTGTTAAATTTCTGAGATTAATCCTTCAAAAGAATCCCTACAAGTATTCTAAATACTATCTACTTAATTTAGCAGATTCTTCATTATTGAGTTTTGTTTTTGAATACATAACTCTCCATTTTTCACATTCTTTACATTGTATAACTGTATCAACATTTTTTGTATATTATGCACTAGGACTAAATCCTATTCCTTGAGATTTTTTAGTTAGTTTTTATGATGAATGAAATTCTTCAGTAGTTTCAATACTATATAATTCTTCAAATGTTTTATAACTTTCACCATTTAGTTTTGGAACTGGATCTGATAAATGATACATATTATTGAAGTTTTCTGAATCACTTCAAAAAAAATTGCAAATATCATAATTTCAATATCACACTTTCTTATTTCAAAAAAATAATGCTGAGAATAATAACAATAATATATAAGTTGTTCAAATTTAGGCTAATAAAATCAAAAAAATAATTAATTATTATGTAAAATAAATATATAAATATTTATTAATCTTATCTGATTTTTAAGTTATTTTTTAGTATGCATTTCTTGGATGAGAGAATTATTTATATTAAAAATATAGTTTTATAATTCATTTATTTCAAAATCTATTACAGCTTTAAAAATTGAAAATGGTTCTTCTTTAATTCTAATCATTTAATAATATCTTTTATTAATTCAATTGTTGATTATAAGTTAGTATAATTTATCAATTATAGATAAATATATTTTAGCTTTATTTCTAATATTATTTATTGAATTACAATTATTAATAATTGTTTCAAAATCTTCATCTATTTTATTTCTTATTAAACCTATATATTTTAAACCTAAATTTAAAGTTAACATAATTCTTTCAATAAAATTTTTCTATAAATAACTTGATAAAATATATAAAACAATTAATATATCTAATTATAATACTAAAAAAAATACAATTAAAGCTATTTAAACTCTAAGATAAGTTATTTAATGATTAAGTCTTTCATTAATATAAAAAAATAAGAATAGTTTATGATTTATTTGATTAATTAAAATTTTATATAATTTTATTATATGATAAAAAGAATCAAAAGGTTAAAAAATAGGAACTTTTAAACTAACATAAACTTTTTCATGATAAAATAATTGTTCAATAAATTCTAAAATATCACAAATTATAGTTATACTAAATATAATATCATATTTTGTAAATCATGATCTAATACTTATATTGGTTTATTATAAATTATTAATACTTATCTACTATATTCTATTATTACTACTGGATAATCAGGTTTACCTACTTTACATCTGTGTTTATTATCCATAAAATTAAATAAGTATTATCTTTATATTTAATTGCCATTTCTTTTAAATAATAAAACAATGTAGATATATAATGTAAATCTATATAATTGCAATATAACTACCTATTTTATATCATATATTTTACATTTAATCAATTTTTATATTTAAATTAGATTTATGTATTGGGTTTAGCATCTAAAACTGCAATTTTATTCATTGTATTAAAGGAATATTTGTATTTTCTAAATATAATTTTATTTTTTGTCTTAAATCACAAATATATATATTATATTTTGCTAAATATTAAATTGAATTATGTCTTTTTTATCAATTGTAAATACAAATTCTTAAGCTTTATCTTTTAAATATTTGTTTGTATATTCCTAAAAGGTATCAAAATTTTCATTTTTATCTTCATTCATTTCTTTTAAATTAGTTATTATATTAAAATTTCCTAATTTAACTATAATTTTTACTTATATATCTATTTCTTTGTAAAAAGATTTTCAGATGCAAAATTATCTTCTAATTATATAGTATAAATATATTAAAGTCATATTTTATTTAATATATTTTTACAATATCTTTAAATTCTTTTTTCATTACTTTTATATGAAAAATATATAATAGTTTTTTTAATTGAATATTAATTTGATAATTCATATTATTTACTTCTGATTCATTTAAGTTTACATTAACTTTCTATATAAAAATAGAATTTTGAATATTTTCTCTATAATAATAGATATAAATAATAACTTTAAAATTATAAGCATTTTTTAAGCTTTTTATATATCAGCTCCTTTACATTTGATTACCATCAGAATAAAATAATTTAATAATAACTGACTTTCAAAATTCAATTGCTTCAAAAGTATTAAATAGTAATTGATATTTTTTGATTATTTTAAATATACATTATACATTTAATTGTATTATTTTAATAGATCCTATTGATAATTTATCAATAAAGATTTTTTATTTTCTGAAATTTTAAATTGTTAACTTAAAAGATATTCAGCATATTTTGATAAATCTAATATATATTTAATAAAAAACTCTATTAGTTATTGAAATCTTTAACTTTTTATCTAAATAATTTTTATTTAAACTTATAAATTATTAAAATTAAACTTTAAACAAGCATTTTTATAGTTAAAGGCAGGGTTGAGAAATTAGTACAATTAGTACAATTAGTACACATAATAATTAATATAAAATTTAGTACAGTACAGTACAAATACAAGGTCAAAATTTGTCTAGTATATATAAATTTTCCAACCTTAGTTAAAGGGTTTGTATGATCAAAAAAATTTTCAAAAAATATTGGTATTTTATATTTTTAATTAAATATATCAAATTCTTTTTCTAATCTACTATTAAATATAAAAAATAATGAAAGGGCAATCAAAATTACAGATCTCTAATAGAAATCTAAACTAATATTAATATATCAAATCACATTTACTAAGTCTGTAAGAAATATTTTTCCTATATTTTTAACATCTTTTTTTGATCTAACCTTCTCTATTATTCTTAATAAAATTTATTAAATTAATTTTTAATTGATCTAATACATTTCTTGCCCTATAAAAAATTTGCATATGTTTTTTCATTATTATAAATAAGTTTTGTATACGTTTTTAAAAATTTCGTATCACATTTTCTTATATTTTATAAGGAATTTTTTTTTAGCATTTTTTTTATAAAAAATGATGTATAAGGAATTGTTGAT